>JAJOZX010002969.1:500000-505000 GCA_023014485.1 Bathynomus jamesi | reverse complement strand
TCGCCCCCCCCCCCTGGAAAATCGAAACGCCCCGAGGTTAAGAACCGCTGGGTTAGAGAGAGGGACAGAAAAGGGAAAATGAATAAGACTGTCAAAATTCGCGGGTACTGCGTGCTCTCCTTAAAGGAAGAGGCATGCAGTTAGAGTTCAGAAGAGCAGTGTCCATTATAATAGCGATAGCAAAGAGAGAGTGAGGAAACATTGCAGCGAAGAGAGAGATTGAAGACAGTCAGTAAGAGTCGGAGATTTGATGAGACGAAAAGCCTTTCATTCCACCCAGTTAAGCAGGACTGTGTAGGTTGAGCACTCCACACATGAGAAGCGTACTCCATACATGGGCGGACAAGGTCCCTCCCTATACAGACTTGTACTTAAATACATCGCTGTATTAGTTTCATACCGTATATCTTTCTAAACTGACAACTTTATTAATTCACATGCAAAGTAATTCATTATCTAATACTAAAGTACGTATTTATAATAATAATAATAATAATAATAATAATGATGATAATAATAATAATAATAACTACCCTGCATGTAAGAACTTAACAGAGACTGAATCATCAAGAATTATTTTTTTCCCCCGAATGGAACGTTGGAGTCAGTGTTTCGGAATCAAGCTTTGTTGTCAAGGTCTAAGACGGTGAATGCCAAAGGTTTAACAGACACTCAAACAGTCCGTGCTTGCATCATTAATACAATTATAACATTCCGTTGTTTTAAAGGGATCTAGTTTATTGGGGCCCTCCCCAATCCCCGACCTCCCCAATCCTCCCCAATCTCTCTCTCTCTCTCTCTCTCTCTCTCTCTCTCTATATATATATATATATATATATATATATATATATATATATATATATACCTACAGATTTACAGAAGCGAAGGCTAACAAAGACCCTAAGATCCACTCTAAGGTTTTTATACACTATTTAATGTTCCTACTTACCATACGCATTAACTCACAAAACACAATCTCTCTCTCTCTCTCTCTCTCTCTCTATATATATATATATATATCAACGAAAGAACGACGCTTGTATAGGAGATATTCCGCGCAAGACGAGAGAGAACGAAACAAATGAAAAAATGAGGTAACCACCCATTTTTTCATTTGTTTCGTTCTCTCTCTCTCGTCTTGCGCGGAATATCTCCTATACAAGCGTCGTTCTTTACGTTGTTTATACTGCGTGTTCTTTGCAGTTGAATGTGTATATATATATATATATATATATATATATATATGTGTGTATATATATATATTATACAGAGCTGGGCACTTGCGGTTTTTTGCGCGTTTTTTTGCGGTACTGCGGTACTGCGGTACTACTACCGCACTACCAAACCGGTACCGCATAACGCAGTACCGCAAAGGATCGCTGAAAGTACAGCAGTACCGCTACCGCATTCAAATTTCCCGCGGTACTTTCCGCGGTAGCGAACAACACGGTAGTACCGCAACCGCAGTACCGCAAAAAAAAACGCAATATATACCTCGTCACCATCGTTGCTGTTCCGTGCGTTGGTCTCTCTTCACACGAAGGTTAAGCTGGTGGCCCTGCCTCTAGGTCTGGCTTGGTGGAGGAGCGAGTTGCTTTCTTGCACTCTCCACCGAACATAGCCAGGTACACCCGCTCATCTGGTACCGTCATGAGCCAGGCATCTAGTCTTCTCTTGAAGACTTCAACTTTGACCCCTGTAACGTTTCTGAGGTCCTTTGGAAGCTGGTTAAAAAGTCTTAGCCCCTGACAACCAAGCTATTTTCCTTCAATGTTGAGGGGTCCTTGTCGGGCCTTTAATTTGGGAACGCTACACATCCTGCCTTTTCTATTTCCCAGTGTTGTTTGAATGGTAATTGGGTTTAGTTTGAGGTTTAGTACCAGTTTTTCGATCATTTTCTATATGTAGATTATGGTGTACCTCTCTCTTCCTTTTTCCAGGGAGTACAGATTTAGTTTACGTAGTTTTTTCCAGTAGTTGAGCTCTTTGCAGCCATCAATCTTGGCTGTGAAATGTCTCTGCGTTTCTTCTAGTTTATTAGTTTCTTCCTTTTTATATGGGGACGTCAAAACTGAGCAGTATTTAAGTTTTGGTATAATCAGTGTTTTTAGCAGGGGAATCATTACTGTCCTGTCCCTTCTTTTGAACGTTCTTAGTACCTGTCCCGCGACTCTTTTTGATTTATTTATCGAAATCTGATTTGGTGTTTCGAATTTCGCATCATCGGTCATTATTACCACCAAGTCGATCGCTTTCGTGCTACTCTGAATTTCCCGTCTATCTGGAGCATAATATGCAGTCTAAGTTCCTCTTTTCTACCATAGCTCAAGAGCTGAAATTTCTCGGTGTTAAATGTCATGTTGTTTTCTTCTGACCATTTGTATATTTTGTTCGTATCCCTCTGCAAGGCCTCCACTTCATTTCATCGCTGATTTTTCTGCTGATCTTTGTATCGTCTGCAAAGGATGTTACTATACTGTTGCTATTTACTCCGCTGTCTATGTCTGTTAGCATGATAATGAACAGGAGTGGGGCCAGTACTGTCCCTTGTGGTACTGAGCTGCGTACTTCCGATTCTGATGATGATATACCTTGAATTTTGACGACCTGTAGACGTTCTCTGAGGAAGTCGTGGATCCATTTTCCCACTTTGCCTGTTATTCCCATATATTTCATTTTATGTGCTATTATACCGTGATCACATTTGTCGAAAGCTTTAGCAAAATCTGTGTATATGACATCGTAGTTGTCATTGCCTTCCAGTGCACCTAGGATATTGTTGTAGTATTCTATTAGTTGTGATAGGCATGATACCTGATCGGGATCCGTGCTGATTTTCGTTGAATCTTTTCAGTATCTCCAAGAAATCACAAATTTTCTCTCTAACTCCTTTTTTAAATACTTTGGTGAGGTGGGACGTCAATGACACTGGGCTATAGTTCTTTGTTTGAGATCTGTCCCCTCCTTTATATATAGGGACAATGTTTGCTCTTTTCAAGATGCTCGGTATTTCTCCAGTGTCTAGGGATCTTCTCCATATCCGGTATAAAGGTGTAGCTATTTAATTTTTACAGTTTTTAATCAATAATGCGTTCCAATTGTCCGGATCTGCAGCTGAATGTGATTTCATTTGTCCTGTAGCTCTCGCTACATCTTCTGGGGTAAAATCATAGTCTGTTATACACTCTCCTTGCAATTTCTCTTCAAAAAATGGATCTATGTCAGGTATCGCTTTGTCACATTTTAGGGTACTGAAAACTGATTCATACTGGGCTCTCAATGTTTCAGATATTTCTTTTGGATCGTCGGTGAGTTCATTATTTCTCTTCCTTCAGGGCCCAATAGCGGCGCGCGTTTTTGTTTTCCTTTTCGCATAGCTATAGAAGTATTTTGGATTTTCCTTTATTGCTTCTTCCGCCTTTTCCTCTTCCTTCTCTGTACAGTCCTTAATCAGGACTTGTATTTCCCTATTGATACCCTCCAGTTTTTCTCGTATTACTTTCCTGGCATTATCTCCGCAGTTGGCTAACTTCGCCTCCACTCTCTTTCTTTTGCAGAATATTCTTCTCTTTTGCCTCTCTAACCAGCTCCTCTTTCCTTTTGGCTGTGATTTCGGAGCATATTTTTCTAAAATTCTCAGCTTTTTTTCTTCCAAGGTTGTTAGCATTTCTTCATTTGTTTTATTCTCTAAAATTGTTCTCCACTCTATTTGGGCCATGTGCGATCTAATTGCTTCCCAATTTATAGTCTTAGAGTTTAAGTTAAAAGCCCCATATTTGCTTCTTTCTCAATATGTGTGTTTTTTTTAATGTTGTCGTCATATTTGTTGATATCTCGATTAAGTTGTGGTCTGAGATAATGGTTGGGGTTATTTTTATATCAGCAATCAAGTTTGTGCTATTCGTGAATACCAGATCCAGGCAGTTATTGTTTCTGGTATTTTCTGCTATCTCCTGTGTCAGCATAAACTCATTTGTGAGAGCCATCAACATTTTTGCTTGCTCCTGCTCTTCTCTTGTGCCCCCTTGTCTTGGTATATATATATATATATATATATATATATATATATATATACTGTATATCCACCTTTTTGTATTTTATAAATGGGAAGTTAAAGTCTCCGCAGATCATTATATTGGGGGATGGAGGGTTTATGGCCTTTATTAGCTTTCTGATATCATCAATGGCCTCCGAGAATAGAAGACAGAAGACAGAAAATGGAGAGAGCCAAAAACAAGGTCTCCAAGGCTCAATGATACCATTTTTCTTTTTTTTTAATATAATTTTGAAAATATTGTGCAATGTGTAAGACGCATGTGTGTGTGTGTAGTGCGGAATAGAGGGAGAAGTGTGTGTGTGTGCTGCGGAATAGAGGGAGAAGTGTGTGTTTGAGAGCATGCTGGACTTCTCACAGGGTAGATGAGACACGGAGAAAGGTCAGCTAAGGAGGACAGTGACAAGAGAAACGGGAGTTCCAGCATTTCCTGTCTCTTGCCTAACATCCAACCAGGAAAACTTCCCTGGTCTACAATTTCCTATTATACACAGTTATGGTACAAAAGGAGGACTATATTACAAAGCCGAGGTATATCAGCAATTTTAGTCCTAAGTAAGTTTTCTTATATAAAAAGATCTTAATTGATATTTGGTTTAAGTTTTTCTTATCTTTCGTTCCTTATTTGAAATTAACAAATAAGGAAATTTAGAATTGCGTTCGCACTGCTTCGACTATTACATGAAACTCATTTTATGCCAATATGCACAATTTTAGCTTTTACTTCATAACTAAAACATTGAACAGAAAGTTTTATTATAAAAAGTAATGAGTGATTATTTTATTGATTTTCTTATCTTATTGATTAAAAACGATAAAATTTTCGTCGTGACAATGTGGTCAATGACGCCATAATAAGAAGATAAAGTAAATAAAGTCATTCAAATAATCTTAAAGAATCATTAAAATCATAGATATTTGAGGAGACCAACCTCCTCAACAAACC
>JAJOZX010002969.1:480000-495000 GCA_023014485.1 Bathynomus jamesi | reverse complement strand
CCTTCAGTCGTTCAATTGTTGTTGGTCGATCACGGTAAAATGCGTTCTTCAAATGTCCCCACAGGAAAAAGTCCAAGGGTGAGGTCAGGAGACCTCGGAGGCTATTTAACTGAACCTCTTCGACCAAATCCATCGATTAGATAAATAATGTTTCATTTAACCAGTTGCGTACGTATAAAAAAAAATATATTACCCTATGATTCCAGAATCCGGACCACCCTGTACAAAAAGCTACTCTGTCACAACATTCAATATTCTGATCATGGTTCTTTATTACTTTAACCATGCTTCCTTTTCTGGTAACAAATTTGTCATAGCTCTTTGTCATGGTTACTTTAACCATGCTTCCTTTTCTGGTAACAAATTTGTCATAGCTCTTTGTCATGGTTACTTTAACCACGCTTCTTTTTCTGGTAACGAATTTAAATAACTATAATGGTTGGTGGTTCAATAAACCGTGGGTTGATTTTCAGATAATATGACGGTTTCAAACAAGTACTTTTTCTGTGCATCGAGTACATTTAGAACGGAAACCTGACGACATTACATAATAAATTGCAATATATATACTGTCTATATAGTGTGTGTGTGTGTGTGTGTGTGTGTGTAGGGTGTCCCAAAAGTTTCACTCTATTTCTTGTTCACTCCTTACAAGAAATAGATTGGTACTTTTGAGACATTACACTATAGAATGTCCCAAAAGTCCCAATCTCTCTCTCTCTCTCTTTCTCTCTCGATATATATATATATATATATATATATATATATATATATATATATATATATAACTGCAATGACCACGCAGTATATTAATGTATAGAAACGATGTAAGTATAGAGGAGTGTTCTGCAAACGAGGAAGAGAAATAACGAACAAATGAAAAATGAGGTGACCGCCCGGGAATCGAACCCAGGATCTTCCGATTGCCGGTCAGATATGCTACCATATCTGACCGGCAATCGGAAGATCCTGGGTTCGATTCCCGGGCGGTCACCTCATTTGTCATTTGTTCGTTATTTCTCTTCCTCGTGTGCAGAACACTCCTCTATACTTACGTCGTTTCTATATATATATATATAAGAAATAAACAGATGAAAAATAATAAAATAATTTTTTATTATTTTTCCTGTCTTTCTATTTACAGTTGTTATATAAAATTATTAGAAGTATTTCACTTCAGGAATATAGTGTAGTGTAACGAAATATTGATCATATTCTCTGTATCTCATATTTTTAAAATGTTTCCAAACCTTCCCCTCAATTCATCTACAGATATCCTACACATTCCTTCTGCGGTGCAGTTTATGCCACACCCAATACTGGCAGTTATACGAAATCGTGCTTCGACTGATACATATATTAAAGGTTGCGAATAAATATTTTGAAAGTCTAATCGCCTTAATACAAATTGCAATTTTGTCTTCACGCATATTACCAATTTTGAATACATAGTAAATGCAATTTACCCACTATTTATTTAATTTTTAATAAATTAGACGCAAGAATAAGTGAGAATTAACATATTATAAGCTCTCTCTCTCTCTCTCTCTCTCTCTCTCTCTCTCTCTCTCTCTCTCTCTCTCTCTCTCTCTCTCTCTCTCTCTCTCTACGTAAGACCAAAAAAGTTGCTAGCCAACTTTGAGTGTATATTGCTCAGGGGAAGGTCAGCTTACATACAGACCGTTTCCTTTAAAAATTGCGACCAAAGGTGATCTGCCTGTCGACAGAGGGCGCTAGATTGTTAAGTAGCTTAAAATGGATAACTTATAAAACGCTTTGCAAATATGTGCCCGTAAACAGTTACGATTCATTTCCTCAAACTTCAATTCCCATTGTCAAAAGAGCAAGCAAAAAATTATGTACCCAAAAAACTGAATTATAGTTATTTGGTAACAACCTTACAGTAAATTGTGTATTTCTGTTCAAAATCTGAATATATTTGAGTTAAAGTTTATGTAAAAAATATTATTGAAAAATAGTGTGTGCTTACTTCCTATTATTAATAGAGCCGGCCGGCAAAATTAGACATTAATTTCTTACACCATCCAATTTTCATAATATAAAATAAATCCAATGAAAGTTTAAACCAATTTATATATTTATATATATTAGCTTTGATATATATATATAATATATATAATATATATATATATATATATATATATATATATATATATATATATATATATATATATATATATATATATGTTTTGTGTGTGTGTGTGGTTTATATACAAGGAAATATATTTTAAAGATTTCGTTAAAGAATTTCTTATTATTTTACGTAAGAGAGAAAAAGATAAAAATGTTATCTAAAAACTAATTTATTATTTTTCCTCCTCTTTTTTTTAAAATATTTAATTACTCTAAAAATCTTTTTTTTTTAACAAATAATATCCATATAAAATGTAGCTCTCTCTCTCTCTCTCTCTCTCTCTCTCTCTCTCTCAATATACTGTATATATATATATATATATTACTCTGTGTGTATATAAGTTATATATATACATTTTAACTGCAAACACGCAGTATAATTAACGTAAAGAACGACGCTTGTATAGGAGAATATTCCGCGCAAGATGAGGAGAGAGAACGAACCCGGGATCTTCCGATTGCCAGTCAGATATGATAACCATTACACCACGGGCCTCAATCGGAAGATCCCGGGTTCGATTCCCGGGTGGTTACCTCATTTTTTCATTTGTTTCGTTCTCTCTCCTCATCTTGCGCGGAATATTCTCCTATACAAGCGTCGTTCTTTACGTTATATATATATATATATATATAACAACACCGAAATTGGCATTACAAATTTACTTGCTCGCCAGTAAACAACTCAGTGAAATGTTATTTCATTGTTTCCGTTTCCGTTTTTGGTCCTAAAGAGAAGAATGGACAGAAGTAAAATAAAAAGGTACGTAAGTAACATTAATGAGTTGGGGAGGGTCACAAACTAGAACGGCTTTCAGGCTAAACTAATGTGGCGCATTGCACTAACTCCGGAACTGTTATTAACCAGCATCATCGGGATTCAAACCCCGACCGCGGTGTCTTCTTTTCGCTTATAAGAATACTGCGTTACCCACTGAGCCCCGGTTATTGACTCATTATTATTGGCGTGTACTGATATATAACATGGTTTAGGTAACTCGTTAAATTCGTTGGCGTTGTAGGTAACGGTAATGGGTAACATCCGGGACTCCTCCTCCTATTTCCCGGCACGGGGGTGTGTGGGTGGGTATATGAACCCTCGAGGGTTACGTGAGTCCGAGTATGAATTAGTGGAGTAAGTGGCCGACACGATTCAACCGGAAGAGACACGGCGAGAGTCGATCGAATGACTGAACGGAACCTCCGTGCATCTGGGGCTCTACAGGAGACCCCCAATGCTCAAAAACGATAAAAATTTAGCTAAAAGGAGACGTAGATTTAAAACAAATTGGGCAAACTGTCCTAACGAACGCGGAGAAACCACCATGAACCGCGCGTGCCACTATTTTTTCATGGAGCCCCCAACTTCCCTCGATCCGGCAATGGTCTCCAGCCAACTAACGGACCGAAGGATCTCATATTATGACTGGCATGACTCATTCTAAATTTCTGATTCTTCATTCATTGATTTGTTTTCAGGTGAAGATTTTTTTTTAATTAGAATTAAATTTGGAATTTTCCTGAGGACGAATCAGGGCTTTGATATTCTCGGGTTCCTCAAAATTCCTATAGAATATCCGGAGTGGAAATCTCGTACGATTACTTCCCACTCAGTCATTCCCATTCCCATTCGCAAAGTGCGCAAAGTGAGAAATTCAGATCTGAGAAAAGTTTCTTCATTTTAGAAAGAACGTCACTCCATTCTCATTCGCGGTAAAAGCGCCTAGTTACAATGGTTAATATTTCCTAACCTAACTGAATTTAACCTAACTTAACCTAACCCGGACTAAAATGGGAAAGCCGTGAATGAGAATGAAAATGGCACGAAATGAGAATAGATCGATTTGAGAATTGCCTCCTTTGAGATTTTTTTACTCGCCGATTTCTCATTGTTGGAGGCGAATAAAATGCGATTCACCTTAAATGAGATGATACCGTGTTGCGCGCCTTGACGGAATAATCTGTATCGTAATTTGAACGTAGAATTGAAGTTATTTTTCGAAATTCGTCATCCTTTGTCATCATGCTTTTCTTTCTGATAAAAAGTAAATAAATGGATAAAAATAACATTCAAAATAAAGGAATTATTATTTATTTATTTATTTATTACTTTATTAATAACCTTTATTAATAATAAAATAAATACATTCGTTTTACAATTTACAATGACATAAATAATTGTGAAACTGGACTAATTATTTTATTTAATTTGGCCCTTAAGCTTTACTAGGCTTTAGGCTTTACTTTATTGAGAAAATGCACTAAATAACTCTTCGGTGAAGGGCTAACTCGCGCATTTTCTTAAAATGGTCAGGATAAAATGAGTTCAGCTCAGAAGCTAAACTCGAAAGAAATTTTATTTGGCTTTCTGGATGGCTTAGTGGTAAGATATCGAACTCAGACTTTGCCTTCGACGCGAGGACGAACCCTCCTTGTAGCCGCATGCTTTACTTCAGTTTTCGTGTTTTTATTTAAGCGCATGGTTGTTTAAAAACCAGATATGCAAATTTGGTTAGATCAACTTAATATATTTCTTTATGCAACAAATTATTACCTCAAAACATCATTTTATAATGCGAAACAAAACTTGGGCGTCTAAAAATAAAACAAATATTTTGTTGAAACACCAAACTAAGAACCAAACTACCCCAAATACGAGATAATGTTTTACTTTTTAATACTCTAACTGTACGAACAACCACAGCTATTTACAAGATTTCCCTTTTCCTCTAAATCATAAAATGATCTTAATTATATCTCCATCCATCTATTCATTAAACTCATACAAGATTACTGTATATTTACTTGAAATTGGTCTTGACATCATCTGAGAAATTTGGAAATGATTAATTCCAATTAAATATAAACTTCTATGGATTTAATATAAACCAATTTTTTAGTAACATCATTTTTGTTTTTTTCAATTTTAACAAAACTGTGACTGTAATTTTGAGTATTACTTTGTTAGTTTAAAATCCAAACGAAGTTTTTTGTTTAAATTAAATAAAAATGGTTTTTGACTGTGATCCGCCCGCAGACGTTTGGTATTTACATCATAAATGCATAGCCTTCATCGCACATAGACAGGCACACCCGAATCATCCGGAACTGTCCCGAGCCAGGCGTCTAGTCTTCTTTTGAAGACTTCAACTTTAACACCATTTACGTTCCTAATGTCTTTGTGAAGCGGGTTAAATAGTCAAGGCCACCGGGCAACCAAGCTATTTTCCTTCAAAGTTGAGGGTGTCCCTTGTCTGGCCTTTAGTTCAGCTACACATTCTACCTTTCCTATTTTCCAGTTTTTTTTTGGTAGTAACTGGGTTCAGTTGAAAGGTCAGTACCAGTTTTCCTATTATTTCCATAGATTTAATTTGCAAAGTCTTCCCAGTATTTGAATTCTTTGCAGCCATCAGTCTTGGCTGTGGAATTTCCGTTGATTTCTTCTACTGTATTAATTTCTTCTTTTATATGGGGACGTCAAGACAGAGTATACTCAAGTTTTTTGCATTTTTTTCTTGTCCCTTCTTTTAAAGGTTCTCAGCAACTGTTCCGTAACTCTTTTACTTCGTTTATTACTATCTTATTTTGCGTTTCAAATTCGCATCATCGACCATTATGACTCCTAAATCTTTTGCTTTCGTGCTTCTATGGATTTCCTGTCTATCTGGGGTATAATACGCTGTCTGTTTTAGTTCTTCATTTCTTCTATATCTCAAGATCTGAAATTTCTCAGTGTTAAATTATACAGGGTGTCCACAATCCTGTTCCGGTTTTAAAATTTTATTACAACAAAACCAAAGGAGATAGAATAATGCAGTCTTTTGCATTTTATTGCTGAACTAATGGAGTTTTTTCCTTTGATTTACAGGTTGTAATCTGAGTGTCAAGTTGCTATTGATAGAAGCTTGAACAAAAATGGCGACTACACAGAAGAAGCTCAATGTGTAATCTGGTTTGTAAAGCTTGGACTATTTGCACTTTTATACGCGTAAAGATGCAATCTCTCATGTACAAACAACTCTCTGCACCTTTGATCTTGGTAGCCACAGTTCACTTGAGGCACGACAAATAGACTTTTTAGGGCTGCGTTGGAACGTTTCTTGGACAAATCTTGGCGAGTCAATCACACTTTCTGCCTCCCGAAACTCGCTGGGTTTGGGGGAGGATCCTTGCCATATTCATAGCGGTAATTCTGTTGAACAGTTGTCACTAATTTCAACTCCGCAAACAGATTACACATTGAGTTTTCTCCTGTGTAGTTGCCATTTTCGTTCAAGCTTCTATCAACAGCAACTTGATACTCAGATTACAACCTGTAAATCAAGGAAAAAACTCCATTAGTTTCAGCAAAAAATGCAAAAGACTGCATTATCCTATCTCTTTTAGTTTTGCTGTAATAACATTTTAAAACCGGAACAGGACTTTGTAAACACCCTATACTCGTATGTTATTGTCGTCTGGCCATCTGTATATTCTGTTTGTGTTCCTCTGTAGGGCTTCCACCTCTTCTGCATTTTTTATTTTTCTGCTAATTTTTGTGATGATATACCTTGGATTTGTATGACATACTGACGTTCTCTGAGGAAGTTGTAGATCCATTTTTCCCACTTCCACCGTTATTCCCATATGTTTCATTTTATGTGCTATTGTACCATGATCACAATTATCGAAAGTTTTAGCAAAATCCCTGTATACTACATCGTAGTTTTCATTACTTTCAAGTGCGTCTATGATATTGTTATAGTGTTCTGTTAGTTGTGATAGGCAGGAGCGGATTAACTGTACTTGGGGGCCTGAGGCTAACTTTATTTTGGGGCCATTTTCTATAGATTTTTATTAACAATACATGTACAATTGTATATGTACAGTACATAGTACATTTACACGAATTATATGTACGGTGCTTAGGCTAATTGAGAAACAAACTTAAAAGAACCTTAACACAGTGTATTTTACCGT
Source organism: Bathynomus jamesi (assembly GCA_023014485.1). Lineage (NCBI taxonomy): Eukaryota > Metazoa > Arthropoda > Malacostraca > Isopoda > Cirolanidae > Bathynomus > Bathynomus jamesi. Next base: position 487,890 of record JAJOZX010002969.1, on the reverse strand, counting down.
TTGCTAAAACAAAACAGTATTAAACAAACTTTACTTTAGGGTTTATAACACGTAAAATAAAACAGGACATTTGTCAGTTTGTGTACTCTCATATTTAATCAAAAAAGTTTGCGAAATCTAGAATTATATCATCGAAACTCAGTTGATTGGGGGCCCCCTTCAAGCATTGGGGCCTGAGGCTTCAGCCTTAATTGCCTCAATGATAATCCGCCACTGGTGATAGGCACGATCTTTCTGATCGGAATCCATACTATCATAGTTCTCACTGAATCTCTCCTGTGCCTCCAAAAGGTCATAGATTTTCTCTCTGACTATTTTTTCGAATATTTTGGTGATCTAGGATAGTGACACTCGTCTATAGTTCTTTAGTTGATACCTATATTCTCCTTTATATATATAGGGACAATGTTCACCCTTAGGATTCTCGGTATTTCCCCTGTGTCCAGGAATATAGGGGTGTAACTATTCTTTCTTACAGTTTTCAATCAACAAGGCGTTCCATTTGTCTGGACCTGCAGCTGAATGAGATTTCATTTGTCCTATAGCTTGCGCTATATCTTCTGAAGTAAAATCAAAATCAGTAATACACTCTCCCAGTAATTTCTTTTCAAAGAGAGTATTTTGGTCAGGTACCACTTTGTTGTTTTGGAACTGAAAACTGATTCATCCTGAGTAGTATGCCCGCGAAATGTATGAGTGCAAATGCAATTGCAAATGTTGCATAATATTGCAAGAGTGCCAAGGCACCCCGCCCCCTACCCCCACAGTGCCACCCACCCCTTTTGTTGCAGCCCCACCCCCCTTTGTTGCAAGGCACCCCCAAAATCAGTTGCCCAAAGACCTAAGAAACACGAAGGGAGTTGCAGTGGAAATCTTCAAAAGAAGACTAGACGCCTGGCTCAGAACAATCCCCGATGAGCCGGGCGTACCTGGCTATGTGAGGTGGAGAGCGAAAGAGTCGAACTCAATACTTCACCAGGCCAACTCGAAAGGAGGGGCGACAAGCTTGACTTTCGCCAAATGAGAAATCATCGCGCCGAACCTTTGTAAGGTCGTAAGGTTGTATATATATATAAGTTCAGAACGGATGGCCTTTTATCGCATGTATTCAAATTTTTGTTGTGAGAGAGCATGGAACAAGGGTCTAAAAGAGAGAAAGAGAGAGAGAGGAAAGGAGGGGGGAGAGGAGGGGTAGAGAGAGCGAAAGGGAGAGAATGAAGAAACAGATGTTACAAACTTTATCTTTAAATGTGAAAGATGATAAATATAACTATATATATATATATATATATATATATATATATATATATATAAGTTCAGAACGGCAGGCCTTTTATCGCATGTATTCAAATTTTTGTTCTGAGAGAGCATGGAACAAGGGTCCAATATCATTGATATTGGGTAATTTGAGCAGCTAGAATAGATAGTGGCAAATATGTGTGATGATCTGATCAGTTTAATTTAAATGCATATCTTGATACAAATCATGGAAACCCGAGAACATCTGATAAACCAATAAATGTTTACAATTTTAAAATGCGAACGAGGTTATATATGTATATAAGTTCAGCATAGCTGGCCTTTTATCGCATGTATTCAAATTTTTGTTGTGAGAGAGCATGGCACAAGGGTCCAAAAGAGAGAGAGAGAGAGGTTGGGAGGGCGGGGGAAGAGGAGGGGTAGACAGAGCGAAAGGGAGGGAATGAAGAAACAGATGTTTCAAACTTTATCTTTAAATGTGAAAGACGATAAATATAACTATATGCATATATATAAGTTCAGAACGGCTGGCCTTTTATCGCATGTATTCAAATTTTTGTTGTTGGAGAGCATGGAACAAGGGTCCAATATAATTGATATTGGGTAATTTGAGCAGCTTGAATATATAATGGCAAATACGTTTGATGAGCTGATCAGTATAATTTAAATGCATATCTTGATACAAATCATGGAAAACCGAGAACATCTGATAAACCAACAGAAGTTTGCGATTTTAAAATGCGAACGAGGTTATATATATATATATATATATATATATATATATATATATATATATATATATATATATACACAGGGTGTTTCAGGAGGAAAGATCAATACTTCGGGAGGTGATAGTATCGGTCATTGTGAGAAAAAAGTTCATATGAACATGTGTCTAATTCTGAATGGTTACGGAGATAGAGCTGTTTGAATCTGATGCGCGCGCAGCTCTTCCTCCCCCTTCCATTCCCAATAACCTTGAACCATGTAAGCTGTGATGTAAGCATGTAACATAAGCCAATCGACAGCTCACTGTTGTGAGTGACATTATTTGGTGTTTGAAGCAGTGTTAAGAATGCCACACACCTTCACACATGCCGAATATGCAGATATGGTGTATGTCTACGGTTTTTGCGATGGAAGTGCAACAGCTACGGTTGCAGAATACCGTCGACGGTTTTCGAACCGCAGAATTCTGGATCGAAGAGTGTTTACCAGGGTTTTCAACGCATTGCGTGAGATTGGTACATTTCCCAGCGCTAATGTTTGATCTGAACGTGAAGGTCAACAAGATGTGGATGAAGTGGAAAACATTCTTCAGTTGGGTGAGCGTAGTCCTACTACTAGCTCAAGAAGGATTTCTACACGTCTCGGTGTACCACACACAAGAATATTGCGAACATTACGTGAGGAAGGCTTGCATCCATATAAATGTACAGCGTGTACAACACCTTCAACCAGGAGACGCTGCCATGCGACTGGAATTTTGTCATTGGGTAAATGCTAATCGCCGATTTCTTCGATTAATACTCTTCACCGATGAAGCAACTTTCACTCGTGACGGTATCAACAACACTCGTAACTCTCATCGGTCGTCAGACGAAATTCCAAATGCCACTGTGGGAACAAATTTTCAACATCGCTTCTCTGCCAATGTGTGGTGCGGTATCATCGATGATCAGCTGATTGGCCCTGTTACTTTAGAGAATCGTCTTACAGGACAAAGTTACCTAGAATTTCTGCAAAATGAATTGCCAGGACTATTAGACGATGTTCCTCTGGCTACACGCGCTGGTATGTACTTTCAGCATAACGGAGCTCCTCCACATTCTACCCGTCTGGTGATGCAATACCTAAATCAAACTTTCCCTGGTCGACGGATCGGCAGCGTTGGTCCCATTCAATGGGCACCAAGGTCTCCACACCTCTCTCCGTTAGATTATTGTTTGTGGGGTGGATAAAAGTCAAGTTTACAAAAGAAAGGTGGATACACGAGATGAATTGCTCTTGCGCATTTTGGATGCCGCTGCCAGCACAAAGGAACGTCAAAATCAACTCAGACCAATAAACGCAATCTTCGCACACGAGTTGCAAAGTGCATTGAGGTTGACGGTGGGATTTTCGAAAGTGTATTGTAAACTGTAACAAATTTGTCTTTTCTATATCTGATACCATCCAAAATGCCAATGTTTAAACATTAAATGTCAGAAACAGTAATTGGTTTCTCTTTCTTGATTAAATTAACAATGCTTTTGTATTTGTAGATTCAAAGAGCTCTATCTCCGTAACCATTCAGAATTAGATACATGTTAATATGAACTTTTTTCTCACAATAACCGATACTATCATCTCCCGAAGTATTGACATTTCCTCCTGAAACACCCTGTGTATATATATATATATGTGTGTGTGTATATATATATATAACTTCAGAATGGCTGGCCTTTTATCGCATGTATTCAAATTTTTGTTGTGAGAGAGCATGGAACAAGTGTCCAAGAGAGAGAGAGAGAGAGAGAGAGAGAGAGAGAGAGAGAGAGAGAGGTTGGGAGGGCGGTTGGAGATGAGTGGTAGAGAGAGCGAAAGGGAGGGAATAAAGAAACAGATGGTTCAAACTTTATCTTTAAATGTGAAAGATGACAAATATAACTGTATATATATGTATATATACACAGAAGTTCAGAACGGCTGGCCTTTTATCGCATGTATTCCAATTTTTGTTGTGAGAGAGCATGGAACAAGGGTCCAGTAGCATTGATATTGGGTAATTTGAGCAGCTAGAATAGATAATGGCAAATACAGTATGTGTGATGAGCTGATCAGTATAATTTAAATGCATATCTTGATACAAATCATTCAAAACCGAGAACATGTGATAAACCAACAGATGTTTGCGATTTTAAAATGCGAACGAGGTTATATATATTATATATATATATATATAACCTTACCTTACCTTACAACCTTACAAAGGTTCCGCGCGATGATTTCTCATTTCGCGAAGGTCAAGCTTGTCGCCCCTCCTCTCGAGTTGGCCTGGTGAAGTAGTGAGTTGGATTCTTGCGCTCTCCACCTCACATACCAGGTACGCCTAGCTCATCGGGGATTGTTCTGAGCCAGGCGTCTAGGCTTCTTTGAAGATTTCCACTGCAACTCCCTTCGTGTTTCTTAGGTCTTTGGGCAACTGATTAAACAGTTTTGGTCCTCTCACTACAAAAATATTTTCTTTCAGGGTTAAGGATGTTCACTATCTCGCCTTCAATTTGGGAATACGACACAGTCTACCGCTTCTACTTTCCACCGTTGTTTGGGGAGTTATGGGATTCAGAGTAAGATTAGGGACTAGTTTCTCCATTATTTTCCAAGTGTAAATAATGGTGTATCTCTCTCTTCTCCTTTCCAGTCAATATAGGTCTAGATCTCGTAACCTTTCCCAGTAATTTAGTTCTTTGCACCCATTGATCTTGGCTGTGAAGCTTCTTTGGATCCCCTCCAGATGTCTAATGTCTTCTTTTTTATATGGGGATGTTAGGACCGAGCAGTATTCCAATTTGGGTATTATCAGGGTTTTCAGTAAAGGAATCATTACATTCCTATCTCTTCGTTTAAAGGTTCTCAATATCTGACCCGTTATTCTCTTTGCTCTCTTTACTGCTATCTTATTTTGTGTTTCAAATTTCGCATCATCTGTCATTACAACCCCTAAATCTTTTTCTCTGGGATTTCTCTGAATTTCCTGTCCATTTGGGGTATAATATTCCATGGACTTTAGGTCTTCTCTTTTTCCGTACAGTAATAGCTGAAATTTCTCGGTGTTAAACTTCATATTGTTGTCTTCCGTCCACTTATAGATTTTGTTTATGTCGGTTTGTAGAGATCCTATGTCTTCTAGATTTCTTATTTTTCTACTGATCTTTGTGTCATCCGCAAAGGATGTTACTGTGCTGTCTCTGGTAACGTCCTCATCTATGTCAGTTAGCATGAAGAGTAGTGGAGATAATACTGTTCCTTGTGGTACCGAGCTGAGGACCTCTGATTCTGATGAAGATACTCCTTGTACTGTAACGACTTGCCTCCGCTCACTAAGGAAATTATATATCCATTTCCCTACTTTTCCTGTTATTCCCATATATTTCAGTTCATATATTATGATTCCGTGGTCACACTTGTCGAACGCTTTAGCAAAGTCTGTGTATAGTACATCATAGTTTTCATTACTTTCAAGTGATTAAATAATGTTGTTGTAGTGTTCCATTAGTTGTGATAGGCATGATCTGCCTGACCGAAACCCGTGTTGGTTATCATTGAATTTTTTCTGAGTTTCCAAAATGTCAGATTTTCTGTCTAATTATTCTTTCAAATATTTTAGTGAGATGAGATGTAAGCGACACTGGCCTATAGTTTTTGGCTTCGGATCGATCTCCTCCTTTATATATATATATATATAAGTTGAGAATGGTGGTTTATCACATGTATTCAAATTTTTGTTGTCAAAAAGCACAGAACATAGGTCCAAAAGAGAGAGAGAAGAGGGGGGGAGGAGGAGGGACGGTGAGGGAAGAGGAGGGGTAGAGAGAGCGAAAGAGGGGGAATGAAGACACAACTTTCAAACTTTATCTTTAAATGTGAAAGATTATAAATATAACTATATGTATACAGGTTTCCCTTAAATGTTGAACCATATGACAAAATGATAAAAAAGGCAATAAAAACGCCGAAGAGACTTTTGGGGACTGTTTGTGAAATGAGCGAGGATGGTAGCGGCTGTGTCATCGTCGGTGGATGTCTTCAGAGGTCCACTTTGAGGTTTATCTCCTATGGATCCCGTTTCCCTGAACTTTGCTACAAGTTTGCCGACGTAGCTGTGTTATCGGCGCGCGGTCCGGATGCAATCTGTTCAATTCCACAGCGACCTCCCTTTGAATCCGATTTCCTACGAGCAGAATTACCTGGATGCTTTCTTCCTTACTCAAAGACATCATGGGCGCTTGCATAAAGGGAAAAACATGAATTACTTATTTTACCCTATGGTTCCAGACTTATCGGACACCCTGTATATATATATATATTAGACCGTTTCACGATTATATGGTAATTTTTCAAATTGAATTTTGATAAACGCACACACTTTTATTTTTTTATATAAAGGAAGAAAAACAAATAGACAAATATCATTTTATTTGAATGATAAAAAGGCACCCCTCAGATGGCACTTCTTTTACATTAATGGATAATTAGAGCAAATATAAGACTGAACGAAAATACGTTTTAAAACAAAGCGACTTAAATTCTATTTAAGACATATATTGATTAAGAATATAGGGATTTCAGTGGCTGAGGGACCTCCTTTCTCTGATTTTCAATGATTTGAAAGGCCAGTTGTCTCTCTTCCTCACTCTTTGTGAGCTTCTCATTAAACTCTGTAGCCAGTTTGACTCCTCATTCAGCACAGTCATTGATTACTTTGACTGCCATGACCCGATTACGGTGCTCCTCAATGTCTTCAAGTTTCTTGGGAATTTCTATTTTCAAACACTTGAAGAAGTCTTGTGTTTGAGTTGTGACAAACTGGTAATCTTTAAGTCATTGGGGTTTTGCAACATTCGGGGGTCCACCTTTCTTGCCCTCACTTTTCGAGGAGGCGCGTGGTGAAGGTTGTGGAGCATTAGAACCTTATCATCTTCAGTCACGAGGTTTGAGAAAAAGCCAAATCCTACAAGATCCTCACTCAAGTACCAACCATGGTTCTGAAGTTTTTTGAGGGCTGTAGCACCCACTTCCTTATCAACCTGGATCTTGTAGATATGTAGCATCTTGAGGAGGGCCAAATCATTTGCTGGAGCATCAATTCCAACTGGAGATGTATACCAAGCTTGAAGATAAACTGTCACTGAAAAGGCGTTTATTCGTATCAGAGCTTGTTTTTCATGAGGGTGAGAAGGAATTGGTTCCTAAATAAGTAAATTTTTAAGGAATAGATGCCCTTTCCCATCCATCTAGCTCTGCTGTAAGCTCCTGGGTAGTGGAATCCGCTATCAGAGCCTTTATTTGTTTTAGGCATTGGACAACCAAGGAAGATAAGTGCAAGTTCTAAGTATTCCCTGTAGTCACCTCGAGTGTGGCCCTCTTGAAGTTTGGAGTTGATGAAAGAAATAAGCTTGTCTCTGTGCTTCAAGATCCAATGATCTAAAGATTCTGAGGTGAGATCATTGGGTTCATAGGGCTTGTAATTCTGCTGATCAATGTTATCCCAACAATCTCTGAATCGATGGAATAAGGGAATTTGTGGACCCGAAGAAGAGAAAAACATGTCAAAAACTGCAGTGATAAGAAGCTCGTGGATATGGTGGCGGCATGCCAGAAAAAGGAGTGATCTCTGAAGGGCCTTTTGGATGATGGTACAAGCCCCAGCATGGATACCTGTATTGCTTGCAGTAGTATCAAAACAAAGGCCTGCTACCCACTCATTTACTTGTGGCCATTGCTTCAAGACATCTAAAACTGCTCTCCCCATTTCTTCTCCCGTTCCAGAAATAAGCTTTGGAATAGACAGTAATTTTTCTAATTCGCCTGCACCAGTCACAACAATGGGCATTACATCACTCTTACCCCCATGCATGGATGGAAGAA
>JAJOZX010002969.1:450000-475000 GCA_023014485.1 Bathynomus jamesi | reverse complement strand
AACAGTAATTGGTTTTCTCTTTCTTGATTAAATTAACACTGCTTTTGTATTTGTAGATTCAAACAGCTCTATCTCCGTAACCATGCAGAATTACATACATGTTAATATGAACTTTTTTTCTCACAATGACCGATACTATCATCTCCCGAATATTGACATTTCTTCCTGAAACACCCTGTGTGTGTATATATATATATATATATATATATGTATATGTATATATATATATATATATATATATATATATTATATATATATATATATATATATACACAAACTCAGAATGGTTCCCTGAGAACATTATATGTTAAACACAGACCGTGCATGGAACAAGGAATTTTCCCAGAAGAGTTCCTTGTTCCATGCACGGTCTGTGTTTAACATATATATATATATATATATATAATATATATATATATTATATATATTTGATGTAGGTCGCATCCGCATCCGCGGAACATCCGCACATTTTCTCTCGTCCGCATCCGCACTTTGGACTGCGGATGTCGTGCGGATGTGGACCGTTGAGATAAAACGTCATTAATAAGCGGAAATTATCAAATTCTACTATATTAATAGAACTAGTTCATTGTGCGCAAAGTGATGCAAGAGACAAGACGAGAGGCTGTTCTTGTATGAAGTTACTCTCTTGCAACCTACTTAGATCCACGTTACAAAGCTAAGTTATTTTCACCTAGTACATTAGAACGAGTTAAATCATCACTTGGCAAAGCAGTTGAAGAGCTTCAATCTCTTGAATCTGTCGCTTCGCCACCCACCAAAAGAATAAAAGTTTCAGTGACAGAACCAACACCTTCAACAAGCAAATCTATCACAGAATCTGTCTCTCAGTTTCTTGAGTCAAGCAGCAATGACGAGACCTACGCGATGTCAAAAGATGTAGTAAAAATGATCGAGAGCTATCACCAAGAAAAACGCCTGGCTGCATGTGACAATCCTATTAGTTGGTGGAAAAATACGCAGAATATCTATCCATACTTGAGTAAACTTGCAAGGAAACATTTAGCCTGTCCTCCAACAAACGTACCAAGCGAGAGATTATTTAGCAGTGCTGGATTAATATATGATGAAAAGAGAAACAGACTGGCAGCAGAAAAGGCAGAAAAATTAATGTTCCTTAAGCATAACCTTCCTAAAATTAAGTTTGAACATTAAACGATGAACATCTTAGTTTACTTTATTTTAATTACTCATTTATAAATATGCCTAATAAAACTTTAAACTTAATATAAATAGTTATCAAGCTAATTAAAGATCTCTTCTATAAGGGTGGAGGTTGGGGAAAGAGGTCGGTGGGATGCATTTGAGTTGGGTTCACGTCCCGCATCCTGGTAACACAATTATGGTTTCTAATTGTGGCTGAAACTCAACAAAATATAACGAATTTATTTGCAGACGAATTCACTAATTGATTTCTATATTAGTTAGATGCTTGATATTATTTTATATGTTCACAGAAAAGTACAGCAATTATGTACAATTAATCAATTATACTACATTATAGCTACAGCTCTCTCTATATAATAACTTATTATATACGTTAAACACAACAAATCTCGAATATATCCTAAAAAATAACGAAAATGTAGACATCCGCATCCGCATCCGCATCCGCGGATGTTGAAATCAAACATCCTCAGCCGCATCCGCATCCGCGGATGTGAAAAAATGACATCCGCTACATCACTAATATATATATATATATATATATATATACAGGGCGTCCCAAAAAAATGTATACACACTTTAACAGCTGATAGCTCAATTGATGTTTCTTTCTTTCCAAGTTAAACCCATTAGAATTAATAATGGCAGTCAGACTAAGCTTTGAACAAAGGAAATTCATTCTAAAATGCTACTGGAAGTGTGAAAACGCAGTTGAAGTGCAAAGACAGTTTAGGAGGGAGTTTCAAACAGATCCACCAACGCGACTTACCATCACTCGAATTAGAGATAAGTTTGAAGCCGATGGAACTGTTCAGAATGTCCACAAGAAGCGTTCCGGAAGACCACAGACATCGACAAGCCCCACAAAGCAAGAAAGAGTACTGGAAACGTATCACCAAAGTCCAAAAAATCTGTGCGGCAAGCGAGTCGTGAGGTAGGAATTTCAGAATCGTCTGTCCAACGCATTTGAAGATCTGTCAATGGAAAAGTTACATTCCAAGATTAGTCCATGCTATTAATGAAGATGATCCGGACCGAAGAGTGGAGTATTGCGAGTGGTACTTGGCACGATGTGGATGTGGATTGGACGAAGGGGTTTCGTAGAATACCCTCCGCGTTCACCAGACCTCACACCACTAGACTTTTTTTATGGGGATACTTAAAAGACAAAGTCTACGCTATAAAACCTGCAACAGTCGCTGAATTGAGAGCAGCCATTGAACGAGAATGCACACAATACCAAACGAAATGTTTCGTGATGTTTGCGATTCCATTGCTTCGCGTTATCAGCAGTGCCTGGACCAGAACGGACGTCAGTTTGAAAACAGGCGTTGACAAAACAATTAAAAATGTCTGTAGATTCTATTACATTTTGAAAATGAAATGTATTTTAATAAACACTGCCTTTATAATTATTTAAAGTGTGTATACATTTTTTTGGGACGCCCTGTGTATATATATATATATGTGTGTATAGAAACGACGTAAGTATAGTGGAGTATTCTGCACACGAGGAAGAGAAATAACCGGCAATCGGAAGATCCTGGGTTCGATTCCCGGGCGGTCACCTCATTTTCATTTGTTCGTTATTTCTCTTCCTCGTGTGCAGAACAATCCTCTATACTTACGTCGTTTCTATACATTAATATACTGCGTGGTCATTGCAGTTAAATGTGTATATATATATATATATATATATATATATATATATATATATATATATAAAAGTTCAGAATGGCTGGCCTTTTATCGCATGTATTGAAATTTTTGTTGTGAGAGAGCATGGAACAAGTGCCCATGAGAAAGAGAGAGAGAGAGAGAGAGAGATGTTTGGAGGACGGGGGGAGAAGAGGGTAGAGAGAGTGAAAGGGACGGAATGAAGAAACAGATGGTTCAAACTTTATCTTTAAATGTGAAAGATGATAAATATAACTGTGTGTGTGTATTATATATATATATATGTATGTATATATATATATATATATATAAGTTCAGAACGGCTGGCCTTTTATCGCATGTATTCAAATTATTGTTGTGAGAGAGCATGGAACAAGAGTCCAGTAGCATTGATATTGGGTAATTTGAGCAGCTAGAATAGATAATGGCAAATATGTGTGATGAGCTGATCAGTATAATTTAAATGCATATTTTGATACAAATCATGCAAAACCGAGAACATTTGATAAACTAACAGATGTTTGCGATTTTAAAATGCGAACGAGGTTATAATGTTATAATGTTATAATGTTTCAGACCAACAAAGACCCTAGGATCCACTCATGGCTGGTCTACCTAACTGTGTTTGTAATTGTGTATGTCCTCCGTGGTGGCGGAGGGGACCTACAATTTTACGTGGGTTCCGAACAACCAGAACATAAGAAATTTATGTAACAACTTCCTGTACACTGTGTACATTGGCAACGAACAATGGTTAAATATATATATATATGTTAAATATATATATATATATGTAAGTTCAGAATGGCTGGCCTTTTATCGCATGTATTCAATTTTTTGTTGTGAGAGAGCATGGAACAAGTGTTCAAAAGAGAGAGAGAGAGAGAGAGAGAGAGAGAGAGAGAGAGAGAGAGAGAGAGAGAGAGAGGGCAGGGGGAGAGGAGGGGTAGAGAGAGCGAAAGGGAGGGAATGAAGAAACAGATGTTTGAAACTTTATCTTTAAATGTGAAAGATGATAAATATAACGGTATATATATATATATATATATAAGTTCAGAACGGCTGGCCTTTTAGCGCACGTATTCAAATTTTTGTTGTGAGAGAACATGGAACAAGGGTCCAATATCTTCGATATTGGTTAATTTGAGCAGCTAGACTAGATAATAGCAAATATGTGTGATGAGTGATCAGTATAATTTAAATGCATATCTTGATACAAATCATGGAAAACCGTGAACATCTGATAAACCAACAGATGTTTGCGATTTTAAAATGCGAACGAGGTTATATATCATAAATATATAAATAAAAGTTCAGAATGGCTGGCCTTTTATCGCATGTATTCAAATTCTTTTGTGAGAGAGCATGGAACAAGGGCCAAAAGAGAGAGAGAGAGAGAGAGAGAGAGAGAGAGAGAGAGGGGGGGGGAGGAGGGCTAGAGAGAGCGAAATTTCATAGATGAAATATAACTATATATATATATATATATATATTATTTGATTAAACGAAGGCTAGTGCACGCGGCTTGCCTCGTTTGTTTTTCAAAACTATCAGAAAATAAGGTTCATTTTCCCTTCCTTCGGGAGATCAGGTAGAGTGTGGTCACACACCGTCGGAAAAAAAACGGAAAAAAGTCGGTCGAATCACGATCGATCAGATAAGTATTATTAATACTCTTTCTTTTACAGATCTTTCGTCGGTAGCTAAATTAGATATTCATTATTAAAATTTCTGTTACAAGAACCTGTTTCTGCTTTTCAAGTACATTTTGCGCGTTTGGGCAGGTGACGGCACAATATGCACGCGGTAGACCTACGTTGTAATTTATTAATTTCCAAACGCCGTTTTATTTTGTTTTTTGTTTTGTTTGTTTTTTAACTACTTAAATAAAAGCATGGCACCCCCTTCAAGTACGTGCAGTCGCTGTGAAGGGAAATGTGCCGCTTACGCGTTTTCAATGGCTAATAATAATGAGCATTTAGTTTGCAGGTGGTGCTCTAGCATGGAAGTCCTGAGGAACGAGTTAGAACGTGAGAGGGAGGCGAGAGTGAGGCTTGAAGAAAACGTGATGCTCCTGACGGCAAAATTAGAATCCCTTGAGACTCCAGTTACGACCCTTCCTGCCTATTATATTTATAAATAAATAGTACTAACATCCCTCTCTTCCCCTAGTTCCCAACCCTTCGTTCGAGTGCGTAATGGAGCACCATTGAGAAAACCTAAGACTTGGCTACCAGTAATAACAAACAATAAGTTTTCTGTTTTAGGTTTCGAATATGCTGATGAACCGGAAATACGATTCGTTGGCGATTCCATTATTCGAGGGCAGCTCGAGGAATTCTGTGGGAGAAACTCTCGTCGTAAGCGCAGTTACTGCTACCCTGGTGCAAGGGTGGAGGATATAACGTTGGAGCTGCGCCTTTAGGAAGACTATTTCATAATACTGTCTCTTCTTTTCAGGCTGCCGTAACTCGAACGGTCCCAGGTAAATTCACAAATTTCCCCTGCGCTCGCGAAGGTGTCGCAATTACAAACAATTTGAAGGTCCTATCCTTAAATGCTCGTAGCTTACGAAATAAAATAAACGAATTTTTTCTTTAATTGCTTGTAAAGACTATGATTTAATTGCGATAAATGAATCGTGGCTTAGCACTGAAACACGTGACTTTGTAGGGGAGTATCAAATTAGAGGTTATAGACTTTTTGTTAAAAACAGAATAGGTAGGCGAGTTGGCGGTGTTATGTTGTATATCAAAGATAATATTGCGAACGTTATAGAAGTAAAGCACACAATTCCAGAACCAATAGATTCGACTATAGCAGAACTTAAATTGAACGATTTCAAACTTCTTGTTGCGGTTATATATAGGACCCCTAATCAAACAGCTGATACGGACGAAGCGTTATATCGTGAACTAAAGAGAATAATCGGTATTGAGCAGGCTTTAGTTATGGGTGACGTTAATTGCGCCAACGTGAATTACGATACAATGCAGGGAGACGCGGAAGGTAATCGTTTAGTTAATTTTCTCGAGGATAGCTTTCTTATTCAAAAGGTTGGGGAACCTACGAGGTTGGACAGTATTTTACATTTAGTAATAACTACGGATGATAGGCTAATTACTGATCTTCAAGTAATAGAACCGTTAAGCGATAGCGATCACAATATGGTAGAGTTTGTCCTCTCAGTAAGTCACTCCAAACCAACTAACTCGACTAAAATTCCTAACTTCCAGCACGCAGACTTTTGTAAATTTCGAAATAAATGTCACACGTCAATTGGGAAAACGTAATGGGGAACGCCAACACAAAACTAATGTGGGAATCGTTTGAAATAGTATTTAGGACTATAAATGAGGAATGTGTACCGTACAAAATTAAGCGTGCGAGAGAGAGAGAGAAAGAGAGGGAGGGCGGGGGGGGGGGAGAAGAGGTGTAGAGAGAGCGAAAGGGAGGGAATGAAGAAACAGATGTTTCAAACTTTATCTTTAAATGTGAAGGATGATAATATAACGGTGTGTGTGTGTGTGTATATATATATGTATAAGTACAGAACGGCTGGCCTTTTATCGCATGTATTCAAATTTTTGTTGTGAGAGAGCATGGAACAAGGGTCCAATATCATTGATATTGGGTTATTTGAGCAGCGTAAATAGATAATGGCAAATATGTTTGATGAGTTGATCAGAATAATTTAAATGCATATCTTGATACAAATCATGGAAAACCGAGAACATCTGATAAACCAACAGATGTTCGCGATTTTAAAATGAGGAATGTGTACCGTACAAATTAAGCGTGCGAGAGAGAGAGAGAGAGGGAGGGGGGGGGGGAGAAGAGGTGTAGAAAGAGCGAAAGGGAGGGGGAATGAAGAAACAGATGTTTCAAACTTTATCTTTAAATGTGAAGGATGATAAATATAACTGTGTGTGTGTGTGTGTGTGTGTACAGAACGGCTGGCCTTTTATCGCATGTATTCAAATTTTTGTTGTGAGAGAGCATTGAACAAGGGTCCAATATCATTGATATTGGGTTATTTAAGCAGCTTGAATAGATAATGGCAAGTATGTTTGATGAGTTGATCAGTATAATTTAAATGCATATCTTGATACCAATCATGGAAAACCGAGAACATCTGATAAACCAACAGATGTTTGCGATTTTAAAATGCGAACGAGGTATATATATATATATATATATAATATATAATACGGTGTGTGTGTGTATATTATATATATTATATATATATATATATATATTATATAATATATGTATATAATACATATACACACAGTTATATTTATCATCTTTCACATTTAAAGATAAAGTTTGAAACATCTGTTTCTTCATTCCTCCCTTTCACTCTCTCTACCCCTACTTCCCCCGCCCTCCGTCCCTCTCTCTCTCTCTCACTCTCTCTCTCTCTGTTTTGGACCCTTCTTCCATGCTCTCTCACAACAAAAATTTGAATACATGCGATAAAAGGCCAGCCATTCCGAACTTATATATATATATATATATATATATATATATAACCTCGTTCGCATTTTAAAATCGCAAACATCTGTTGGTTTATCAGATGTTCTCGGTTCTCCATGATTTGTATCAAGATATGCATTTAAATTATACTGATCAGCTCATCACAAATATTTGCCATTATCTATTCTAGCTGCTCAAATTACCCAACATCAATGATATTGGACTCTTGTTCCATGCTCCCTCTCAACAAAATTTGAATACATGCGATAAAAGGCCAGCCGTTCTGAAATTATATATATATATATATATATATATATATATATATATATATATATATATATTTATCATCTTTCACATTTAAAGATAAAGTTTGAAACATTTGTTGTTCAACAACAAAAATTTAATTACGGGATGGAACATTTCAGTTCGCGCGATATCGTATTCAGTATAACACATCTCATTGTTTTTATCTATTGAACTTATATATATATATATATATATAAGTTCAATAGATAAAAACAATGAGATGTGTTGTACTGAATACGATATCGCGCGAACTGAAATGTTCCATCCCGTAATTAAATTTTTGTTGTTGAACAAACAGATGTTTCAAACTTTATCTTTAAATGTGAAAGATGATAAATATATATATAATATAGATTATATCTATAATATATATATATATATATATATTATTATATATATATATACCGTATTTTACATCTCATAAGACGCTACAAGTGGTAAGACGCACCTTGTATTTAGCAAAGAATATTTAGGAAAAAAATATTTCGAAGATTTATCAGCCTGACAAAAAATATATTCCCATAACTTTATTAAAAGTACATTAAGCAAAACAATAACATATGAGCCCTGAAGTGATTTTTGGAGACGTTGTTCAGAAAAAAGTAGCATCTTATGAGGCGTGAAATACTGTCAGTTCAGAATGGCTGGCCTTTTATCGCATTTATTCAAATTGTCGGAAGATAAGAATAGTTTTGTCCAAAGAAATAAACAATATATATATATATATATATATATGAAACGGAGGGAGGGAGGTGGGTGGGAAGGTGGGAGGGAGGAGAGAGAGAGATAAACGAAATGATTGAGTGTTGCTATAACAGGGTCTGGCATTTTTTTCCCCGTACGAATTGTTCTCTGGCTAGCACCCTGTGCCGGTCTCGAACCAGGTTTTTTTCCTTCTTTTTTCCGTACGAATTGTTCGGCGTTTTATGCCCCACCTTAGACCTACTTTTAAACGGGAAGTGCTTACACGATTTTTAGATGAACTTTTTTCCGAAATTTGCACATATAGCCACGCCTCTGCTCTCCGTCCGAATTGTTCAAAGTTTTAACACCCCGTGCGAATTGTTCGGTGCTTTATGCCCACCTTAGGCCTACTTTTTTATTTTTATTTTTTTTCTTACGCCCCATCTTAGACCTACTTTCAAACGGATCATTAGGGCACCTTGCAACCGCAGAAGGACGCACGGGGGATTCGAACCTGGCTCCTTTTAACGCACATGCACAGTGTGTACACTGTGCCAACGCGTGACGCACATAAAGAGTATAAATGTACACAGTGTCAAACTGATGCCCGGAGGCACTGGCTGATTAAGCCACTGATACCCGGAGGCACTGGCTGATGATGCCAACTGGCTGATTAGGGGTCCTATAAGACAGCGGCCGCTCGGCTGAAGTCTTCATATGCGCTGCCAGTAGCCGGGTGAACACCTCTTCCTGTCTCTCTCTCTCTTAGGTTAGGTCTCCCTTGGGGGGTTCATTGCAGCTTGGGGGATAATTCCGCCTCCAAGTTGCAACATCCCCCTCCCCCATTTTGGGGGTGCCTTGCAACAAAGGGGGTGGGGCTGCAACAAAGGGGGGGTGGCACTATATGGGTGCCTTGCAACAAGGGGTGCGTTGACACTGTGGTGACGGGGTGCCTTGGCACTCTTGCAACATTATGCAACATTTGCCATTGCATTTGCACTCATACATTTTGCGGGCATACTACTCTCCTGAGCTCTCAATATTTTAAATATTTCTTTTAAATCGTCGGTTAGGCGTCCTTAAAATGAGAGGTAGTTTATTTAAATCGGATGAGTAGACTTTTTACAAATGACATTAAGAAGTAGATATTGCCCACCGAATAGTCCGGATTTAAATCCAGTTGCTTATTTCGTATGGGGACGTTTAGTTGACAGAGTTTACAGACAAAATATTTAAGGTTTCAATCAACTTCGAGAGTGAATTTTAACAGCATAGAGTAAGCTCGATGAAGACACCATTTCTACAGCAGTTCACCAATGATGCACAAGCTACAATTCGTAACATTAATAATAATGGAGGAAACACTGAACACTCGCCGCGTTAATGTTTTATCAAATTCGTTTTTGTTCACCGTAAACTTCTTTCGTGTTCAGTTAAGTTTCTAGTTACCCTCCTTGTCAACTTTATTTTTAACAACTATTGTTCAAGTTCAATTTGTAAAAAGACTATTCATTCGATGAAAATAAACTGCTTCTCATTTTAAGAACAATACAAATATATGATTTCTGTTTCACTTAGTTATACCTGGAATTGTGTTTTGTTAGACTGGTGGAAAAGGTAGCCACTTTTTAGAGTCACAATATATATATATATATATATATATATATATATATATATATATATCTTTCAACCCTTCAAATGTTTCCGTGCGATGATTCCTCATTTAACGAAGGTCAAGCTTGTTGCCCCTCCTTTCGAGTTGGCCTGGTGAAGCAGTGAGTTGGTTCTTGTACTCTCCACCTCACATACAGTAGCCAAGTACGCCCGGCTCATCGGGGATTGTTCTGAGCCAGGTGTCTAATTTTCTTTTGAAGATGTCCACTATATATATATATATATATATATTACTTATTTATTTATTTTATTCTGGAAACCATCCAATTATTTTAACCCAAAGTGATGTCAAACGAAACAAACTCCGACCCATTTAAAATTAAAATTATTACATGACTTCGAAGCTTTTGAAAATACGATTTTTTTTTACTCTCTTTATTCAAAAGCCTCGTCGAAGTCATGCAGTAATTTTACTCTTTAAGCGAGTCGAAGTTATTTGACACCAATTTGGATTAAAATGATTTCAGTAGATTTTATATATATATATATATATATATATATATATATATATATATATATATATATATATTATATATATATATATATATATAGATATATATATATTATATATATATATAATATATATAGAGTAGCGCTCATAAGTATTCGTATAGAGAACTAATTGAGTTATTCGTCCTTATCTTTTGTACGATGCATAAGATAGTTATGAAAAGTTTAGCGTTTGCTTAGAAAAATTTAAGAAATAAAAAAAAGAGTTTAACTTTAATATATAATGTAAAATATCAAAGAATTTGAGAAAAATATAAAAAAAGGTTAAAATGCAAAAGTGTTCGTTCATTTACTTACAAAAATTATATCTATTAAAATCTGCATTAAAGAACGTGTGTACCTTTTAGTTAGTTTTTTACGTACATGACTATCACGAAGATCTTTCATTTTAGCTCCGTAAATGTCACAAGTGCGCACTAATTTTTCTAATTGCTTTAAGTCTAATGTCTATTTAAATATATTTGTGTCACTCACACGCGCTTATATTTCTGCATTTTAAATACTTAGAAAATAGGTGTTTGTGTGTGTGTGTGTATATATATATCGAGAGAGAGAGAGAGAGAGAGAGAGAGAGAGAGAATTTTTAAGGAGAGGCAGGTCATCGTTAATTCTGAGAAGCGAATAGGGAAATGAAATGGGGAAAAGGAAAAATTGATGAAAAATAGTTAAAAAGGAAGTTCGATATTTGACTAAACATTTCGTTCAAATTAAACATTTAAATGACGAAATAGTGTTTCAGACCATTACGCTATTCTACATTTTAAATGCTTATTTTATGGCACGAAATATTTAGCTAAATATGAACGTTCGTTTGAAGATATTTTTTTCCAAATAACGCTACTTTGAGCATTGAAAGAGTCAATTTTTAACCTTTACCGCTTACTTCTATTTATATAAAACTGTACATTTTTATATAAAAACTCCACATTATTTTATGTTCGTATTTTTTATTTTTACTCAATTATATTAGTTTAAAAAGTCCTATCATGAAACACCATGTCTTATATACCGAAAAATATATCGATAAGAAACGGTTTTACCAGAACCTTTTTAATCAACTGTACGTACAGTACAGAGTGTTTGAAAAGTCCCGTCACCCCCTACAAAATGTACTTATTGTAATACCAATTTTATTTTTTGTGTGATTAATTGAATTTATACGTGATTCATTGACACTTTTTTCTTTTCCAGGTATTAGAGTTGCGTGAACAATGGCAGACCAGTCCACTTACACTCTCGAGGAGAGGATAGTGATGAGCGCATGGGCTCATAAAAAGTCACATACTGGCAAAACGATGCGTGATATCCAGAATGATTTCAACACGAGATTCAATAAGCCGCACCACCAAGCAAGACGATAATACGTTGGGAGAAAAAGCTGTTGATACTGGCTCCATCAAGGGACAGACCACGGTAAGGAAGACCAACAACGCGAGTAGAACAATGTGAAGGTGCGATTGCAACGGTGACTCGTTCACCGAAAAAATCACTTCGGTAAAACGATCACAAGAATTTGCAGTCCTCGTGTCCAATGAAAGATCACATGACAAAAAATCTCAGCAAGAAACATACCGCCGTTATTTTTAATGAATTAAGCGATACAGACATAATCCTTTGTTACGAAAATGATGGTGCGCACACAGATATCTTGATTAGTAACTGTAATTAGTAATTGTATTTACTGTAATTAAAGTAATTGTTGCTAGTGACTCGTTTCTTAAATTGCACCTACCACATATAAAAACAATTAATCACACAAAAATAAAATTGGTATTACAATATGTACATTTTGTAGGGGGTGACGGGACTTTTCGAACACCCTGTAGTTTGGTGAGCTCAGACACAATTCTAAAATAGCCTAAAAACTGGAAGAATTTAAAATTCTAAAAAATACTTCATTTCTATTTAATTTGTTAAATCATTTTAACTCACAGCAACATGTGCATTATTTCACGAAGGTCAAGCTTGTCACTCCACCTTAGACCTACATTTTAACGTGGAATCCAAACCACGCCACATCACGGCCGGTCAGAAATTATAAAGTCCTCACCCGGACTCGATCTCACCACCTCCCGATCAACAGCCCAGCATCTTAACCACTAAGCCACCCAGGGTATCCATTTATCTACCAACCAATTTTTATTGTGTGGAAGGATAAACAGCTGGGTTTTGCTGCGCGCTGCCTGCCGTCACCGGGTCTCGATCCCGGGGCCGATGTATTCGTAGTCAGCGATGCTAACTACTACACCACCGATGCGTCTATATATATATATATATACATTTAGGATAAAAACGAAGACGTAGAGCAAGAAAGTCATTATATTTGGCTGCAGCCGACGTTTCGGGCAACTCTACCCATTTTCAAGGCCTAATAAAATAAAAGGCTAAAATTAATGCATGACAAAAAAAATAAAAAAATTATACGATGTCAAAAACAAACTAATTCATAGCACAGAATAAAACCACTTAAAGAATAAAAATTAAAAAGCGTAAAACAAGCATAAGCCAAAAACAAATTAAAAATTATATACATGACAAATAAATGATAAAAGTAAAACTTTAAAACTAAAAACATTCAAACAAATTAGTTAAAAATTAGTTAAAAACTTCACTAATAAAAAGTTAAATGAAAACACGCAAAAGTGCACGAAAACATACCATGCTCACTTGACATCCTCAAACAACTGAGGCGAAAAGGAGACAGGGTCAAGGGGAAAACAGAAAAATTTAGTGGTAGGCATTCTAATTATATAAAGGGGGTAACAGCTGGAATCAATATTAAGCTGGAATTCAGAAATTTAATGCACAAAGATTCATAAATACGGAGAGAGGACGGACATTTTAATGATTTAAGAATTTAAAGTTATTAACGGAAATATCAACTTTACACTTAACAGAATGATTTCTAATGGCAGACTGTTCCTTTTTAGATAAAACTTTCCCTGTCCTATGGCTAATACCCATATGGGAGCAAAATCTCGCCTGCAAAGAACGAACTGTGCTGCCACGTAGTTCCCTGGGAACACCCAGGGCAGGTAAACAAATAACGACAGAACAGTTCATCGCAGGGGGGATTTTGTCCTTACAACGGAAAAAACATTCAAGGGTATTATTATTCACAAAGGCAACCTTAAAATCAGTGTGAAAATAAATTTCCTCACCACACTCAACAATTGCTTTTCACAACAGTGTTAAATTGGTAGAGGTCAGGTAAAACAAGAATATTTACAATTCTTAGGAACATCATACGTTGGGATAAGTTTGGGGGAATAAACATTATTAAGTAATTTACCAATAATACCTTGTACAAGAACCCGTGGAAAACCATTTTTAAAGAAAAAATCAGTAAGAAATTCAAACTCATTATGAAGCAGAGCAAAGTTTGAGCAAATATTATAAGCTCTATGCACTAAAGTGCGAATCGAACTTAGTTTGTGATTAAAATCGCAAAAACTATAAAAATTAAAACCTAAACCCGTAAAAGTAGGCTTCCGGTA
The DNA here is from genome assembly GCA_023014485.1 of Bathynomus jamesi. Taxonomy (NCBI): domain Eukaryota; kingdom Metazoa; phylum Arthropoda; class Malacostraca; order Isopoda; family Cirolanidae; genus Bathynomus; species Bathynomus jamesi. The sequence continues at coordinate 460,985 of JAJOZX010002969.1, read as the reverse complement.
TGTAGAAGTTAAAACAGTTGAGCCTTGGGTCCCGTTTTTGCGAATATTTTCATGTCTCATCTTGAGGAAAGGGCCTTCTGTGAGTGCCCCCCTCACCTGAAGCCGAATTTGTACAGACGTTATGTTGATGACACGTTTGCTTATTCCAAACGGATAATCAATCAGTTCAGTTTTTAAATTTTTTGAACACACTTCATAAGAATATTATATTTACGCAGGAAAAGGAAGTTCAAGGTTCTATCCTTTCCTTGATGTTTTGGTTTCCAAATCAGGCTCAACTGTTTTAACTTCTACATACCGGAAGCCTACTTTTACGGGTTTAGGTTTTAATTTTTATAGTTTTTGCGATTTTAATCACAAACTAAGTTCGATTCGCACTTTAGTGCATAGAGCTTATAATATTTGCTCAAACTTTGCTCTGCTTCATAATGAGTTTGAATTTCTTACTGATTTTTTCTTTAAAAATGGTTTTCCACGGGTTCTTGTACAAGGTATTATTGGTAAATTACTTAATAATGTTTATTCCCCCAAACTTATCCCAACGTATGATGTTCCTAAGAATTGTAAATATCTTGTTTTACCTGACCTCTACCAATTTAACACTGTTGTGAAAAGCAATTGTTGAGTGTGGTGAGGAAATTTTATTTTCACACTGATTTAAGGTTGCTTTTGTGAATAATAATACCCTTGAATGTTTTTTCCGTTGTAAGGACAAATCCCCCCTGCGATGAACTGTTCTGTCGTTTATTTGTTTACCTGCCCTGGGTGTTCCCAGGGAACTACGTTGGCAGCACAGTTCGTTCTTTGCAGGCGAGATTTTGCTCCCATATGGGTATTAGCCATAGGACAGGGAAAGTTTTATCTAAAAAGGAACAGTCTGCCATTAGAAATCATTCTGTTAAGTGTAAAGTTGATATTTCCGTTAATAACTTTAAAATTCTTAAATCATTAAAATGTCCGTCCTCTCTCCGTATTATGAATCTTTGTGCATTAAATTTCTGATTCCAGCTTAAATATTGATTCCAGCTGTTACCCCTTTATATTAATTAGAATGCCTACCAACTAAATTTTTCTGTTTTCCCCTTGACCTGTCTCCTTTTCGCCTCAGTTGTTGAGGATGTCAAGTGAGCATGGTATGTTTTCGTGCACTTTTGCGTTTTTTCATTTAACTTTTTATTAGTGAAGTTTTTAACTAATTTTAACTAATTTGTTTGAATGTTTTTAGTTTTAAAGTTTTACTTTTATCATGTTATTTGTCATGTATATAATTTTTAATTTGTTTTTGGCTTATGCTTGTTTTACGCTTTTTAATTTTTATCTTTAAGTGGTTTTATTCTGTGCTATGAATTAGTTTGTTTTTGACATTCGTATAATTTTTTTATTTTTTTTTGTCATGCATTAATTTTAGCCTTTTTTTATTAGGCCTTGAAAATGGGTAGAGTTGCCCGATACGTCGGCTGCAGCCAAATATAATGACTTTCTTGCTCTACGTCTTCGTTTTTATCCTAAATGTAAAATTACGTCTCCTTAGGAGGGATCCTATTTCATATGTATATATATATATATATATATATATATATATATATATATATATATATATATATATAATATATATATATATAGTGAGAGGAAAATAAAATTTTTGCATAACCTGGCAACTCCGTCCGTGGGTAGGTATCTTGAAAATCTAAAAATTTACCTGTCCGAAAAAATTTTGTAGCCGTCGGCAACAGCAAGTTTGTGTTTTGGGAAAAAATAAAAAATAACTACATAGATACATTAATGCCATGTGTATATTTTAACCTAACCGGGAATATGTGAGGTAAGAAAAACAAATAGTTCAAGGTGGGTTTCACGATTTTCAGGGAATAAAAAATAGCAAAGAACAAAGATAAATCCCTTATATATATATATATATATATATATATATATATATATATTATATATATATATGCGCGCGTGTGTGTGTGTGGTGTGTGTGTGTGCGCGTGCGCGTGTGTAACTAACTCTCAAAGTAATAAAACTTAAGCAAAGAAGAAAATCTTTTGACCAGAAATATAAGGTAATTTCCCAAACATTTAAAATGAATTAAATTTTACATATTTCCGGTGCGGTGCCCGGAAATTTGAACATGTGACGAAATTGTGAATTAGTAAATGTTAAATGTTCAAAAGTGTTTCTCTCTCTCTCAGATTCGAAATAAAGTTTTATGAAAATACGCAAGAAATAAATTAAAACTTTTTAATGCTAATGATAATGATAAAAAGATAATTACAATTTTTATTGGAAGGAGAGAAATTCTATAAAAAAAGTACAATATTCCTCGGGGTAATAAATGATACGATTAATTAAAGAATAAATTTAAAAACTAAACTAATTCAGGACTATAATACACGTAAAGAAACGAGTAATAATAATATGAATAATAAAACACGACCCAAAGACATTACTAAAAAATAAAAATAAATGTACATTTAATGAAAATGACAGTGTTGGTGTTAAGTGCAGCTATACACAAACAGTGTCATTATCATTACCATTATCGTTATTATTATATATATATATATATATATATATATATATATATATATATATATATATATATATATATACATTTAACTGCAATGACCACGCAGTATATTAATGTATAGAAACGACATAAGTATAGAGGAGTGTTCTGCACACGAGGAAGAGAAATAACGAACAAATGAAAAATGAGGTGACCGCCCGGGAATCGAACCCAGGATCTGACTGGCAATCGGAAGATCCTGGGTTCGATTCCCGGGCGGTCACCTCATTTTTTCATTTGTTCGTTATTTCTCTTCCTCATGTGCAGAACACTCCTCTATACTTACGTCGTTTCTATATATATATATATATATTATATATATATATATATATATATATATATACAGTAAGCCCTCGTCCAACGCATGTTTGTCCAGCGCGAATTTGCTATACACGGAAAAATAAATGCGAACAATTATTTGCCGATAGCGGAAAATTTTATTATACACTGTCCGCCAAACACGCTATAATACAGTATTACTGTACGCGTGCCAATGCGCGCTCTAGTGTTTTCTCCTACACTCTCCAACACTCCTGCGTCTACCTCCCTCTCGCGTCACCCCTCGCATTACTCTGTCTCAGTCCCGCTAACGCGTTAAGTTCAGTGAAGTTGTGTTGGATTGTTTTTGTCGTATTTTGCCGTTGTTTTACTATTACCCTTAGACAGCAGTATGGCACCAAAACGTAAAGCATCTGCGAGTGATAGTGAAGAGAAGAAAAGTCGTAAGGTTATGACATTAGCCGAAAAAATAAAGATTCAAGATAAGTTGCGTGGTGGTAATGAGCATAACATCACTTGGCCGCGAGTATCACGTGAATGAGTCTCCCATACGCACCATCCAAAAGAGTGAAGAAAAGATGCGTGCTATTTTCATTTAATATATTTTAATTTATCATATGTAAATATCATTATGTTTATGATTTTATTATGTTCATATTTCATATACAATATAGGTAGGGAAATTCATTTGTGTGAATAAAAAATCTACATATCTAAGTATTAATGGGAGACTTTACGCGGCCCCGTTCACGTATCCCCATTTATCCCATAAGTATTAAATTCGTTCAACGCGGATTTACCTAACGCGCCGTTCTGGAGGAACCTAACCCCCGCGTTGGACGAGGGTTTACTGTAATTCACTAACGAGGTGTACTTCTGAATACACGAAAAACCTTGGAATCATTTTTCTCTTTCCTTGTGGATTTGTATATATATATATATATATATATATATATATATATATATATATATATACCTTTAAAAAAACCTAGCCCTAGACCTAGACCTAGAACTAGACCTATATTCACTGGAAAGGAGAAAAGAGAGATACACCATTATTTACACTTGGAAAATAATGGAGAAACTAGTCTCTAATCTTACTCTGAACCCTATAACTCCCCAAACAACGGTGGAAAGTAGAAACGGTAGACTGTGTCGTATTCCCAAATTGAAGGCGAGACAGGGAACATCCTTAACCCTGAAAGAAAATAGTTTTGTGGTGAGAGGACCAAAACTGCTTAATCAGTTGTCCAAAGACCTAAGAAACACGAAGGGAGTTGCAGTGGACATCTTCAAAAGAAGACTAGACGCCTGGCTCAGAACAATCCCCGATGAGCCGGGCGTACCTGGCTATGTGAGGTGGAGACCACAAGAAACCAACTCACTCCTTCACCAGGCGAACTCGAGAGGAGGGGAGACAAACTTGACCTTCGCGAAATGAGAAATCATCGCGCGGAACCTTTGTAAGGTAAGGTTATATATATATATATATTAGTGTTGTATGTTACATCCGCATCCGCATCCACACCTGCGGGATGCGAATGCTGTGGATGTGTACTATTTACTAAATTGCTATTTTTGAAGCACAATTTTCCCCTCATTCAGTTCAAATAGTGAAACTTGTGCAGCTTTCATTTGATCTTTAATGTAACTGGCAATGTCTGTTGTGTATTTGTATAATTAATTGTTCATTAAGCACACTACTTTCCAAAGGGTGGTGGTTGGGGAAAGTGGTTGGTGGGATGCAAGACGAGTTGGGTCCCCATCCAGCAACCTGGTAACACACAGTTGTGTGGCGAAAACTCGTCCAAAAAAAAGAGTGTATGTAAAAATTTATAATCACAGAATAGTATTGGATCACCTGAAGATCAGGGCCCCCAGTTTTCCCACCTGAAGATCAAGGCCCCCAAATTAAAGGAAGATAAAAATAATAAGATCAGAAAAATTTTATTGTAACAAAAAAAACAATTTATGAGAAACATAAAGGTGTATCGGGCTGGCTGGGGGGGGGGGGATAATCTTCAGGTTAGGTTAACTGAATGCCCGGTTAGGTCAACTGTACGCCCTTGATGATTGGTTAGGTTAAGTCGTGATATTTTCGTTAGTTTTAACGAAAATATCACAACTAAGCCTAACCAATCGTCAAGGGCATACAGTTGACCTAACCGGACATTATATCCCATAGAATGAATTGTTTGTTTTATTTGTCAAAACTGGGGGGGGGGAGTATCTCCAGGTGGAGCGGACTCGGGTGGAGTATCTTGAGGTGGACACTCTGCGGTGGGAAGATCTTCAAGTGATCCCAGATCAGTTTGACACAATGATGATAGAGGGAAGTAACATAACCACTACGACTCCTATTCGTGTAACCTTAACCTAAAAATTTGACATAAAACTAAAATAAATTTTGCCACCTGAAGATCAAGGCCCCCAATTTTTCCCACCTGAAGATCAGGGCCCCCATATGAGGCTGGGGGCCCTGATCAATTGATAAATTAAGTATGGTCAATTAATAAATTAAGTATGAATTTAAACTATCATATTATCAAGTTGACAAATTTATGCATGAACATCCGCAGTTACATCCGCATCCGCATCCGCGGATGTCTGAAATCTGACATACGATACATCACTAATATATATATATACATATGCACTAAAATCACAAAATAACACTTTGTGTTTCCTTTTCCTTGTGGTTGTTTGCTTATATACATATATATATATCCTTCTTCTTGTATTACCTATCAATTTATCATAGTATGAGAAACAAATTGTAAATTATTAATTAATAACTACAGTATATTCCAAATTGCAATAATTAGAAAATTAGAATTTAACATTATAAATAATTGACATACCTATATATATATATATATATATATATATATATATATATATATATATATATATATACATTCGTGTATTGAGGTGTGTGTGTGTGTGTGGTGTGTGTGTGTGTGTGCGTGCGTGTGCGCGTTTGTATGTGAAAGTTTTCTTTCTTGTCAAAATCATACAACAGTAAACGGTATTTCAGAAGAAAAGTCCATAATAAATTTAGCGACATTTATCGCATTATCCCTTCTAAACCTTCCATTAGCCACCGCTGTCTGAAGACCAACAAATACGGGAATATACAGTTTTTGGAAACGGTGAGATTGGGTACTCCTTATCAGCAATAAGAAGATCAAAGATGCGCTTCTGTACAAAGGACAAAACTCTAAACGAGACTTAAATAAATCGCAGTTTTAAGAGCTCTTCAATTCGAGTTTAGAAAGCTCAAATGTAAAAGAAATCAAGTTGGTACCTTCATGTCTTCTGGCTTTTTGTACACACACACACACACACACACATATGTATTTACATATATATTCTACAATAAGTAATAATTGTAGCCCTAAAAAAAAATAGAGGAACATATATACAGTATATGTATATATATACAGGGTGGGCGGAAAGTAGCTCCCTATTTTGGATTGGTAAAAAAATACGTATATTATCCATTTATTTCAGAAGAAATAATATGAAAAGGAAGGCATACATGGTAGGTTTTCTCTAAATTCAATGTGGGCTCCAACTCTTTCCACCAGCTTCTGGAGCCGCCAGGAATGGCGTCCACTGACTTTAGCAGGAACTCCGCGGGATGGAGGACATGACTTCCCGAATTCGGTCCTCCAGTTCCAATGTCCTCGGTTTGGTGCGGTAGACTTCTTCCTTTACCCACCCCCAAAGAAGTCGCACGGTTACCGCTGAAAAACGGCAGAATCGGTTCAGTGTAACGGTGTGGTGTGGTATGACCTCAGATCAGGTTGTGGGCCCGTTCCTTCTGCGCAACACCATGAATGCTGAGCGGTACCTTGCTAGTTGGGAAACGAGGTTGGCCGGTTGTCAGCACATGGGAGAATATCGACGATCTGATATTTATGCAAGATGGCGCCCTCCGCACTTCGCTCTTGTTGTCCGTGAGTGGCTGGATGCCCACTTCCCTGGGCGTTGGATGGGTCGTCGTGGTCCACATCAATGGCCAGCCAGGAGCCCCGACTTGACACCGTGCGACTTCTTTCTTTGGGGGTGGGTAAAGGAAGAAGTCTACCGCACCAAACCGAGGACATTGGAAGAACTGGAGGACCGAATTCGGGAAGTCATGTCCTCCATCCCGCTGGAGTTCCTTCTAAAGTCAGTGGACGCCATTCCTGGGCGGCTCCAGAAGCTGGTGGAAAGAGTTGGAGCCCACATTGAATTTTAGAGAAAACCTACCATGTATGCCTACCTTTTCATATTATTTCTTCTGAAATAAATGGATAATATACATATTTTTTTACCAATCCAAAATAGGGAGCTACTTTCCGCCCACCCTGTATATATATTAATGTAAAGAACGACGCTTGTGTAGAAGAGCGTCCGCACAAGATGAGGAGAAAGAACGAGCAAATGAAAAACGAGGCACCTCCCAGGAATCGAACCAGGGATCATCCAATTGCCGGTCGGATATGCTAACCACTGCACCAAGGTCCCGATCAGTCACAACTCATAATTCTCTTACATACAAGCAGAATCGAATGCCCTGAGGGGGCACCTTTTCATGCCGTACACATATATACATTTTAACTGCAAACAACACACAGTATAATTAATGTAAAGAACGACGCTTGTGCGGACGCTCTTCTACACAAGCGTCGTTCTTTATATTAATTATACTGTGTGTTGTTTGCAGTTAATATATATATATATATATATATATATAGAGAGAGAGAGAGAGAGAGAGAGAGAGAGAGAGAGAGAGAATGCTGTATTTCATACTGTATTATATATTTTACTAAGATGGTATGTGAATGCACATAATATTGAGAACATCTATTTCGCTGTTTTTCCTGCTCTTGTAGAATAAATAAAAGTATGGCGCTGGGAAAAGATGTTAGTGACTGTGAAAGGGGCATGATAGTATGAGCCCGATTGGTTGGTTCCCAGTATTAAAAGTGGCGTAATTGATCCTGTATCTCTAGGAACAGTCCTCAAGGTTATCAATACATGGAATGATATATATATATATATATATATATATATATATATATATATATATATATCAGCAATAAATAGTAGTAAGCCTAAATGAACAGTGACAGAATGTGACAGAACAACCCTATTACGAGGGATGAAGCATGAACCAAAAACTGCTCTATGAAAACTTTGTTCTGAATTTAATAGTTTGCAAAAACCAGTATCAGTCAAAACGATGTTATGGGAACTGTACTAAAGCTTCTTATAGCGTCGACCACGGCAAAACCTCGATGAAGTTGGAGGTTGGAGATGGAGAGAATAATAAGAATACTATTGTTACTATTATATACAGGGTGAGTCAAAAGTCTGGAAACATAGGAATTATGCTTTTCAGTGCAAATATATATGTATATTTGCATTGAAAAGCATAGTTCCTATGTTTCCAGTCTTTGACTCACGCTCTATATATATATATATATGTGTGTGTGTGTGTGTGTGTGTGTGGTGTGTGTGTATATATATATATATATATATATATATATATATATATATATATATATATATATATATATATATATATATATATATATATATACACACACAAACTCAGAATGGTCCCCTGAGAAACTTATATGTTAAACACAGACCGTGCATGAAACAAGGAACTCCTCTGGGAAATTACATCCACTATAGTTCGAATAAGTAATGATAAATGACAAATACTATAGTACTCGCAAAGAGACCAAAAATATAGCTTCACTCACCAGCTATCTGCAAACCAGAGAGGATCCATCGTTTGTGTATATTAAAGGAGTTTGTGTATATTAAACGGACGTGTTATGTGCCTTGAAAAGTGGACGCTCAATGTCCCGGTTGAGGTTTAAGTTTTGTTTTTTGGCTAAAAATACAATAGTTACCCCTTTTTCTTTGATGTATTCAATCCAACGTGAATGTAACGAGTTTCTTGCGTATACTGAGGTTCTGAATGTAGTAGGCTAGGTATAAGCTGTAAACCCTAGATCCTGTCCCAAAGCTGGATCCTATCTGCTTTGCAGATAGCTGGTGAGGGAAGCTATATTTTGGGTCTCTTTGCGAGTAACCCGGTGCCCACGTTGGGCTTTCCATTATGAAAAAGAAAAAAACTATAGTATTTGTTATTTATCATTACTTATTCGAACTATAGTGGATGTAATTTCCCAGAAGAGTTCCTTGTTCCATGCACGGTCTGTGTTTAACATATATATATATATATATACACACCGTGCAATGACTTAGCAATAATTTACATGCATATTTCCTTCAAAAAGGTTTCTTTCAAGGCTATGGAGTGAAGTTTTGCAATGTAGGTGAACAATAAACGCACTGTGGACAAATTAAAAACGAAAGATTTCTCGTGTCGTCGTTCCCATAGAGCCGGATGAAGTGCAGCACGAATTTTACAGCGTGAATCAGCGTGTTCCTGTTGGAAACCTTACTGTGCAGTGGGTTACGAGCTTTATTACATTAATTGCAATAACTTATTATATAATAATTCACAACGTAACAATGATGCATTGACCATACATATATATATATATATATATATATATATATAATATATATATATATATATATATATATATATATATATATATATAGTTAAAACGAAAGTTGTCAGAAGTGAAGGCACTGTTGAAAGTTCTTTCCTTCGTCCTTCAAGCAGAGCTGGACACGTTGGTTCATATTGTGAAACCCTTGTTGCAGTTTATCTGAGTTTAAAGGGTGTAACAAAATTACAGATTTTAGGAGACTCAGAAAAAAATATTTGATCAATTTGAAAATAGTGACAAACCACAATAACGACCAATATTCATTCCTTTCTGCTTCCAACGTCAATTTAACTCTTTCATACCCGAATTATGAATTACATTTTGGACAGTTTTCCGCTTATTAAAACTAATAATTACTGGGAAACCAAATAATACAAAAATGCTGATTTGTTTTTATTATTGAAAAAAGATAGGAGCATAGATAGATAGATAGTGGTTGCATCTGCAACCATCAATGTTACGTAAGGGCTAAAACTCTCGCAAAGTTATTGGTCGCAGAAGTCGACCAAACGACTCTTTGTCACTCTCGATGCTTTGCAAAGCCTGTTTGATCACTCTGACCATCGTTCCTCCTTCATTTCTGGTTTTGGCATCTTCGAATATTGCAGAGAGAGCAACTTCACATCGTTGTTTGATAACTGCACCCAGATTTTCTCACGGATTTAAATTGGATGAGTTTACGGGCCATCGTCCAAGTTTAACTTATCAAAACGATGTCATCTGTCAAAAGTACGGAAAATTTTGTTACATCCTCTTATCTCCTTTAATGACACAATAAATCTGTTTCTAATTCGTTTTGACGGCGTCATTGTTCACATACGCGATGTTTTAAAGTATGCGTCAAATTTTCATTTCTTTCATTAGAAAATATAAATTTAAATTCCATTTATGACGAATATACAAGACGTACTCGTAAAACTGGCTGTTCCATTGTTTTTTATAGGGTATTCATTTCATTTTATCCGCTAGTGATCTCTTTTAATAATCTACTGCAAAATCACTTATCTGTTGCATTTTCACTGTAATCAGTGAACCACTTTCTTTTGAAATTAGGCCCTCACCGTGGAGCTTCGTGTTAATTCCCAGAATTTGCGTGTAATTATACTGGCAAGCGAATATGTTGAAGATTATGCTTGATAGAAATTTTGGGGAGAATTATATCATATGAGCGCCCAGTAGCTTAGTAGTTAAGATATCGGGCTCTGGGCGGTGAGGCTCTAATTTTGCTCCCAGATGCTCTCATCGGGTGCGGTTGATCGAAAACTCACCCTGTTTCTGCTCGGACTCGGGTGACCTTTGGCTTGAGGCTTCTTGGATGCTACCTTGCTTTTTTTTAATATCAGTTGCGTCATGGCTTTCGAGGTGAGTTTTAAGTTCAGTTCTCAGCCGGTGAACCCTTTACGCGTCAGTACTCTCTCTCAAATTACTTAATTCAAATATTATCTCTCGTGAATAACAGTACGAAACCAAAGAAACGTATTCACATCGGTGCATCATCGTTGATGAAAGGAAACCTCGTATAAACCTCTCGCTCTGTTGTAATGTAAAAA
>JAJOZX010002969.1:415000-445000 GCA_023014485.1 Bathynomus jamesi | reverse complement strand
TCCACTACTCTTCATAATCATGCTAACTGACATAAATGAGGACGTTACTAGAGACAGCACAGTAACATCCTTTGCGGATGACACAAAAATCAGTAGAGAAATATGAAACCCAGAAGATATAGGATCTCTACAAACCGACATAAACAGAATCTACAAGTGGACGGAAGACAACAATAAGAAGTTTAACACCGAGAAATTTCAGCTATTACGGTATGGAAAAAGAGAAGACCTAAAATCCATGAAATATTATACCCCAAATGGACAGGAAATTCAGAGAAATTCCAGAGAAAAAGATTTAGGAGTTGTAATGATGGATGATGCGAAATTTGAAACACAAAATAAGATAGCAGTAAACAGAGCAAAGAGAATAACGGGACAGATATTCAGAACCTTTAAACGAAGGGATAGGAATGTAATGATTCCTCTACTGAAAACCCTGATCATACCCAAATTGGAATACTGCTCGGTCCTAACATCCCCATATAAAAAAGAAGACATTAGACAGTTGGAAGGGATCCAGAGAAGCTTCACAACCAAGATCAAGGGGCGCAAAGAACTAAATTACTGGGAAAGGTTACGCGAACTAGACTTATATTCACTGGAAAGGAGAAGAGAGAGATACACCATTATTTACACTTGGAAAATAGTGGAGAAACTAGTCCCTAATCTTACTCTGAACCCTATAACTCCCCAAACAACGGTGGAAGGTAGAAACGGTAGACTGTGTCGTATTCCCAAATTGAAGGCGAGACAGGGAACATCCTTAACCCTGAAAGAAAATAGTTTTGTAGTGAGAGGACCAAAACTGTTTAATCAGTTGCCCAAAGACCTAAGAAACACGAAGGGAGTTGCAGTGGACATCTTCAAAAGAAGACTAGACGCCTGGCTCACAACAATCCCCGATGAGCCGGGCGTACCTGGCTATGTGAGGTGGAGAGCACAAGAATCCAACTCACTACTTCATCAGGCCAACTCGAGAGGAGGGGCGACAAGCTTCACCTTCGCGAAATGAGAAATCATCGCGCGAAACCTTTGTAAGGTTGTAAGGTAAGTTAAGGTGTGTGTGTATATATATATATATATTTCATGTTTATGTAATTGTTATCTCTGAGACTATAATAATATATGTCAAATAATAAATATTATTAACTAATCTATTAAATAATGACAAAGTATTACTTATTTATTACACTGCCAACGAAAAAATATTAATATAGATTTTGTAATAGTTGCCGCAACATTTTTAATTAGGTTTTCATAAAAAGAACCTATTGGATTAACTCTGGTGCTTTCAGTAACTATGGTGAAACTAAATCAATTGTTTAATTTTAATTATTGCGTAATTGCCTTTTTGGAGATTTAGACTTAGGACACTAAACAAAACAGTTTCTCCCGTTGATATCTGTATAAAACTTCTTTAAAGCAAAGTTTTAATTATATAAAGCAAACTTTGAAGCGAGTAACCAACCATGTTTATGAATCTCTGTCAATTTTCTTTTTACAGTATTTGTTGTAATATTTAGTTTTGCATAAAATTTCATATACTGTACTGTAAATTATAATATGCACAGTATGTATCTACGGTATGTATTTGTATTCCATGGGGTTTCTTAAGAGTAACCCCAAATTTATGAATCTCTGTTTAGTTTTTTGTTATTTTCGAGAAGAACTGACTGGCTGGCGTGTGAAAAAAATTCTCCGCACTATCGAAAATGCAGAAAACTTAACAGCGATTCATAAAGGAGGTTTATTGTTAAAACCACTCATATTTTATCAATTGTTAATGCATGAATATTTTCAAAGCTCATAAATTGGTAGCAAAACAATACCATTAATGGCATATATTAATTCAACTTACGCGTAATAAGGGCTACGTCGTAACCAATGTCGTAACACCACTTCCCGTTAATCAGCGAAGTTAAGCGACATTGGGTCTGGGTAGTAGTTGGAGGGGAGACCGTCCGCCACGTCCAGATTATGTAGCGACCCGTGGTTCCGATCTCACGTAAAGCCGTAGGTCCCCTCCCTCATATGACCTTAGATGTCGCGAAGGAGGTTAAACAAAACCAATCATTATTATTATTACGCGTAATAATAATTACCTTAAGAGACTCAAAATTAAAAACAAAGGATCAAAATAAGGAGATACGTCATATTCGGGTCATATTTGTACGTATCTAAAGAAAATTATAAATCAAGTTTTAGTTTTTTATGAATCAAACTTTAAAGCAATCAACAAGTTTTTATTCCATTATATTTATTTCAATTTTTACATACAAATTTAGGGACATAACAAAAAATACGATATTTTTCATATATTTTGTATATTTCGAGCAGTGTGTGATATTTAAGGAAATTGTTTTAACAATGACTCACCCAAACTTATGAATCGCTTTACAGTATTTGTGGGTATTAATTATAAAGTCAGAGAAAAAGGGTTTGCTGAACAGCCGAAAAAATGAAAAACTAAACAGAGATTCATAAATCGGAGATACTGTTAACACCAGTAATATATATATATATATATATATATATATATATATATATATATATATATATATATATATATCAGCAAACAACCACAGGGAAAAGGAAACACAAAGTCCGAGCGCTTTCGTGATATATTCACATTATCAAGGAGGAACAGAAAATAGACGGAGATTACAAAGTAAATGAGTTAAATAGACAAGCAAAAAATTCACAATCGGCACCTCAAATTAAAGGCCTTAAAGCCCTCTAAAGATTTTTTCAATTGATAACATAATCTGTAGGCTGCTAAATTACAAATTTAAAAGAAGTATACTGTATAGATGAAATTAGACAAAAAAACCAATACAGAGAACAAAAATTATTATAATGGTTATTAACACTAATATTTAATTAAAGCACGCAATTAATTGGCAAGAATTTAATGAAAAACGAATAGATAACGTAGATAACAAATAGATAACATAATCTGTAGGCTGCTAAATTACTATATAGATGAAATTAGACAAAACACCAGTACAGAAAACAAAAATTATTATAATGGTTATTAACACTAATATTTAATTGAAGTAGGAAATTAAGTGGCCCGAAATTAATGAAAACAAAGGGAATGTTGCCATCGTCTTACAGATTATTACAAAATTTCTACAAACAGTCTGGAAAAAAAAAAATAATTGTTTTCCCAAAAGCAAACCAGTTCAACTGGGTTGCTTTTGGGAAAACAATTTTTTTTTTTTTTCCACTGTTTGTAGAAATTTTGTAATAATCTGGAAGACGATGGCAACATTCCCTTTGTTTTCATTAATTTCGGGCCACTTAATTTCCTACTTCAATTAAATATTAGTGTTAATAACCATTATAATAATTTTTGTTTTCTGTACTGGTGTTTTGTCTAATTTCATCTATATAGTAATTTAGCAGCCTACAGATTATGTTATCTATTTGTTATCTACGTTATCTATTCGTTTTTCATTAAATTCTTGCCAATTAATTGCGTGCTTTAATTAAATATTAGTGTTAATAACCATTATAATAATTTTTGTTCTCTGTATTGGTTTTTTGTCTAATTTCATCTATACAGTATACTTCTTTTAAATTTGTAATTTAGCAGCCTACAGATTATGTTATCAATTGAAAAAATCTTTAGAGGGCTTTAAGGCCTTTAATTTGAGGTGCCGATTGTGAATTTTTTGCTTGTCTATTTAACTCATTTACTTTGTAATCTCCGTCTATTTTCTGTTCCTCCTTGATAATGTGAATATATCACGAAAGCGCTCGGACTTTGTGTTTCCTTTTCCCTGTGGTTGTTTGCTGATTAATAAGGTCACGCGTTATTTTGTGATTTTAGTGCATATATATATATATATTATAATATATATATATATTATATATAAGTCCGGCATCATAGGAGAAATTCATATTTTTCTATTTCTACAAACCATAATTTATGCTCGGGATGCCAATTTCCCGTCCACCATTCTGTTCAGTGACGAGGCTGTTTTTTATGGAAATGGTGAGGTAAATCGACAGAACACCCACTACTGGTCTCAAAACAACCCTCACTGGTATACCTCTTCAAAGGAACAAGGTGCATCTCGGGTGATGGTATGGTGTGGCATTTGGAAGGATCGCATCATAGGTCCCCTCTTTTTCGATGAACATGTCACTGGAGGTACCTATCTACGTATGCTCAAGGAAGAAGCATTTCCCAGTGTCTTGAATGAAGAAGGAAATTTCCCAACATGGTTCCAGCAAAACGACGCTCCTGCACATTACAGCACCCAAGTAAGGGAATACCTGTACCAACAATTCCCTGGTCATTGGATAGGACGTCGAGACCTGTGGAATGGCCAGCTAGAAGCCCGGATCTCACGCCACTAGATATTTATCTCTGGGGTCACTGAAAGCGCTGGTATACGCAGAGAAAATTAAGAGTGTTGAACATTTGCGGTAGCGCATTATTGGGGCATGTAACACCATTACTCCTGACATCATTCACCGTGTGCTTGCTGACTGGGTATCACGTCTGAATTTGTGTATTGAAAACAATGGTGGACATATTGAGCACGTTCTGTAAATAAAAGCTTTTGTTTTGCCTTTTTTTATTATTTTTCCTATGATGCCGGACTTATGGGACCCCTGATATATATATATATATATATATTACTGGTGTTAACAGTATGCACGCTCTGTGTGTATTATATATATATATATATATATATATATATATGTGTGTGTGTGTGTGTGTGTGTGTAAACCCACATCCCCACAAACCCATTCATTCATTTCACGTGTTTAATCGTGAAATTTATCCCATATATATATATATATATATATATAAGCAAACAACCACAGGGAAAAGGAAAAAGAAACACGAAATCCGAGCGCTTTCGTGATATATTCACATCTTCACATATGCACATCTTTCTTGTCCCTGAAGATGTGAATATATCACGAAAGCGCTCGGATTTCGTGTTTCTTTTTCCTTTTCCCTGTGGTGTTTACTTATTAATAAGATCACATGTTATTCTGTGATTTTACTGCATATATATATTCACAAACAACAGTAATCTAATTGAGAAGGTAGAAATATCCCCAACTATGATATCAGACCATAACATTATTGAAATAACAACTAGTATAAAGACAGGAAAGAACACGCACAACAGAAAAAAGCAAATTCAAAATTTTTAATTTTCACTCCAAAGCTAAAACTGGGAAGATGTGACATCCAGCATGGAAGTAACAGATTGGAAAACTATTTTCGAGGCCAAGACAACGGAGGAGATGCTAATGACGTTAGAGGAGAAGACGTTAGAAATTGTGGAAAAACATGTCCCAAAGATACAACAAAGAGGAAAGAGAAGCAGGTTCGAAAGACAAAAGAGAGCACTGTTTCGAAAGAGAAAAAGAGTGACTGCAAAACTAAGTAATTGTAAAGATAACAACATCAGAAAAATATTAAATGATAAACTGCAAAGTATCGATGTCGTCATACAGGAACTAATCGAGAAGCATACAGAAAAAGAAGAAGACGACGCTATAGAAGCGATAAAGGCTTCTATAAAGTCTTCTATAATTTTGCAAAAAGAAAATCGAAAAACCATGCGACTATCGGACCTTTAAAAAATGAGAACAGTGCTTTATTGGATGATCTAACAGAAGTATCTGAAATATTAAGAGCTCAGTATGAATCATCTTTCAGTATCCCAAAAACTGACAAATTGATATGCGATAGAAACGCGTTCTTTGAAGAAGAACCCCAAGGGGAAAGTATAACGGATTTCGACTTTACGACGGACGATATTACACAAGCCATAGGGAAACTAAAAACACACTCAGCGGCAGGACCGGATAAATGGAATGCCACACTGATCAAAAACTGCAAGAATGCAATTGCTGAGCCCCTATACTGGATATGAAGACTATCACTAGACACGGGAGAAATACCGGGCATCCTGAAGAGCGCGAACATAGTTCCAATATATAAAGGAGGGGATCGATCCGAGGCCAAAAACTATAGGCCAGTATCGCTAACATTCCATCTCACTAAAATATTTGAAAGAATAGTTAGACAGAAAATCTGACGTTTTAGAAACGCAGAAAAAATTCATTGATAACCAACACGGGTTTCGGTCAGGCAGATCATGCCAATCACAACTAATGGAACACTACAACAACATTATTCATTCACTGGAAAGTAATGAAAACTATGATGTACTATACACAGACTTTGCTAAAGCGTTTGACAAGTGTGACCACGGAATCATAATACATAAACTGAAATATATGGGAATAACAGGAAAAGTAGGGAAATGGATATATAATTTCTTAGTGAGCGGCGGCAAGTCGTTACAGTACAAGAGTATCTTCATCAGAATCAGAGGTCCTCAGCTCAGTACCACAAGGAACAGTATTACCCCACTACCCTTCATAATCATGCTAACTGACATAGATGAGGAAGTTACCAGAGACAGCACAGTAACATCCTTTGCGGATGACACAAAGATCAATAGAAAAATAAGAAACCCAGAAGACATAAGATCCTTACAAGCCGACATAAACAGAATCTACAAGTGGACGGAAGACAACAATATGAAGTTTAACACCGAGAAATTTCAGCTATTAAGGTACGGAAAAAGAGAAGACCTATAAAATCCATGGAATATTATACCCCAAATGGACAGGAAATTCAGAGAAATCCCAGAGAAAAAGATTTAGGGGTTGTAATGACGGATGATGCGAAATTTGAGGCACAAAATAAGATAACAGTAAACAGAGCAAAGAGAATAACTGGACAGATATTGAGAATCTTTAAACGAAGGGATAGGAATGTATGATTCCTCTACTGAAAACCCTGATCACCACATTGGAATACTGCTCGTCTTAACATCCCATATAAAGAAGACATGAGACAGCTGGAAGGGATCCAGAGAAGGTTCCAGCCAAGATCAATGGGTGCAAAGAACTAAATTACTGGGAAAGTTACGCGAACTAGACCTATACTCACTGGAAAGGAGAAGAGAGAGATACGCCATTATTTACACTTAGAAAATAATGGAGAAACTAGTCCCTAATCTTACTCTGAACCCTATAACTCCCCAAACAACGGTGGACAGTAGAAACGGTAGACTGTGCCGGATTCCCAAATTGAAGGCGGGACAGGGCACATCCTTAACCCTGAAAGAAAATAATTTTGTAGTGAGAGGACCAAAACTGTTTAATCAGTTGCACAAAGACCTAAGAAACACAAAGGGAGTTGCAGTGGAAATCTTCAAAAGAAGACTAGACGCCTGGATCAGAACAATCCCCGATGAGCCGGGTGTACCTGGCTATGTGAGGTGGAGAGCGCAAGAATCAAACTCACTACTTCACCAGGCCAATTCGAGAGGAGGGGCGACAAGCTTGACCTTCGCGAAATGAGAGATCATCACGCGAAACCTTTGTAAGGTTGTAAGGTAAGGTAAGGTATATATATATATATATAAATATATATGATACACACAGACCCGTGCATGGAATAAGGAACTCTTCTGGGATCATTAAATCCACTATAGTCCGAATAAGTAATGGTAAATGACAAATAAAAAACTCAGGGAACCATTCTGAGTTCATTCCCATCATGAAACGGACATGTTATGTGCCTTGAAAAGTGGACGCTCAATTCTGCCAGTTGAGGTTTAAGTTTTGGTTTTGGCTAAAAATATAATGGTTACCCCTTTTTCTTTGATTTATTCAATCCGACGTGAATGCAACGAGTCTTTACTTATATTGAGGTTCTAAATGTAGTGGGCTAGGCTGCTTTAAACCCTAGATCCATGTCCCAAAGCTGGATCCTGTCTGCTTTGCAGATAGCTGGTGAGGGAAGCTATATTTATGGGACCTCTGTGCGAGAGACCCGTTGCCCACGTCGGGCTTGCATCATGAAAAGAAAAACTATGGTATTTGTCATTTACCATTACTTATTCGGACTATAGTGGATTTAATTATCCCAGAAGAGTTCCTTGTTCCATGCACGGTCTGTGTATATCATAAAAAACTCAGGGAACCATTCTGAGTTCATTACCATATATATATATATATATATATAGCAAATCCACAAGGAAAAAGAAAAATTATAATAATTTTTCTTTTTCCTTGTGGTGCGCATCATTCATTTATTCATTTCACGTGTTTAATTGTGAAATTCATCCCATATCTATATATATATATATATATACATATATATATATATATATATATATATATATATATATATATGTGTGTGTGTGTGTGCAGTATAGTAATTTTAAAACTCAAAAATTCATAGCAGAAAAACTGACAGAGATTCATAAGACATGGTTGTTTCATGTTTCAAAATCTGCTTTATAATAAAACAAAGCTCGGTTTTATAGTTCTCTTCGGACATCGTGCCAAATACTTGCTTTGTTTACTTGCTTTTCATTCTGAATCTCTAAAGGCCAATTAAGTAATAGTTAAATGAACAAAACAATAAACAATTAGTCCAGTTTATGTAGTAGCATATATTTATTCCGAATGCCGTAGTTACTCCTGTTATTTTTCAAGAAAACGAAATTTTATAATTTTATGGCATCTATTATATTATACTAGTACAGTTCCCGTCGCTTGGCTGACGGTTAGACAGGTTAAACTACAGAAAAGAACGCAGCCGTGAAATTTGAGCTTCACATTGTGTCAACATTTCTGAATCTGGTATCTCCTAAAACCTCCTCACCCCATTCATACAACTTGGGGGCTAACCCTCTCCCCCATTACCCCACCCATCCCCATTACCCCACCCATCCCCCATTACCCCCACCCTTCCCCCATTACTGCCCGGGATAAATTTCACAAACAGACAAACAGACAGGCTAAACTACAGAAAAGAACACAGTCTGAAAATCTTGGGCTTCACATTGCCGCCCGTAATACAATTTCTGAATTTTTTTTCTCAATTTTTTCTCACAATTTCTGAAAGTGTGACGGACGGACGGACGGCTCTCTTATTATAGTATAGATTTATATTATTATATTATTTTATATTATATTTATTGCTTATATTATTATTATTATTCCATTCAAATGTTCCGTGCGATGATTCCTCATTTCACGAAGGTCAAGCTTGTCGCCCCTCCTCTCGGGTTGGCCTGGTGAAGTAGTAGGTTGGTTTCTTGTACTCTCCACCTCACACAGTCACACAACCAAGTACGCCCGGCCCATCGGGGATTGTTCTGAGCCAGGCGTCTAATCTTCTTTTGAAGATGTCCACCGCAACACCACTCGTGTTGCTTAGGTCTTCGGGCAGCTGATTAAACAGTTTTGGTCCTCTCACAACAAAACTATTTTTCGTTCAGGGTTAAGGATGTTTCCTGTCTAGCCTTTAATTTGGGAACACGACACAGTCTCTTTTTCTACTTTCCGCTGTTGTTTGGGGAGTTACAGCGTTCAGAGTAAGATTAGGGACTAGTTTCTTCATTATTTTCCAAGTGTAATAATGGTGTATCTCTCTCTTTTCCTTTCCAGTGAATATAGGCTTAATTCACGTAACCTTTCCAAGTAATTTAGTTCTTTGCACCCATTAATCTTGCTGTGAAGCTTCGTTGAATCCCTTCTAGCTGTCTAATGAGGGGGTGGGCAACCATTGGCACGCGTGCCAAACGTGGCACGCCAACGACTTTTTCCGGCACGCGATTCCCCGGGCTCACATTAAAAAAATTAAAATAAATAAATATCCAAATTCTTCGCTGAGTTTTATATTTTAACTTAATGTTTTCTGCTAAAAAATGGTAAAGATTAACTTTTGCATCAAAGATTTGACGATTTTGGCACGCTCACTTAAAAAGGTTGCCCACCCCTGGACTCTAATGTCTTCTTTTTTATATTATATGGGGATGTTAGAACCAAGCAGTATTCCAATTTGGGTATGATCAGTGTTTTCAGTAGAGGACTCATTATATTTCTATCCCTTCGTTTAAAGGTTCTCAGTATCTGCCCAGTTATTCTCTTTGCTCTATTTACTGCTATCTTATTTTGTGTTTCAAATTTCGCATCGTCAGTCATTACAACTCCTAAATCTTTTGCTCTGAATTTCTCTGAATTTCCTGTCCATTTGGGGTATAATAATATTCCATGGATTTTAGGTCCTCACTCTTTCCGTACCGAACCGTTATGGAATGCATTTCACAATTAAACACGTGAAATGAATGAATGCAAACCCACAGGGAAAAAGAAAAATGATTCCAAGGCCTTTCGTGTATTCAGAAGTACATCTCGTCAGGGAATGACGAGGTGTGTAACTGTGTATATTATATATATATATATATTTAAAAAAAAAATATATATATATATATATATATACACACAGTGTGTGTGTGTATATTCTTCGGCAATACATGGCTGATAGCTTATGTGGTAGAAATATTATTAGTTATTAACAAGCAGTAGCTCGCTATCGCCCTCCGGATTTTTTTTTCACTACTCCATTTTTTTTTATTGGTTGTAGATTTAAAATTATATTATATGAAGCCCTCATAGGAAGAAGTGGCTAAGCGACAAAAGTATGGCATATCACATCTATCTCATATATATGGCATATCACATCTATCTCATACATATATATGGCATATCACTGGATGGTACAATTAGAAGCACCGTCGTTTAAATATACATCAATTTTTTATGATCCACAAATAAGAAGACAGTATTGCGTTTGTTGAATACTATAACATGATGGAATGCTTTTTCCCCTCTAACATATCGGAAAATGGTTCACTTGGAGTCTAACTATTGTTTATTTTTTGTCATACTTTATAAAATAATATAATTACAGAAATTGTAATGAATCGTAACTGCAAATCGATGAAAGAATGGAGCTTAATATCTCAATTAAATTGTGAGTCCTTTCGGGTTATCCAATCAATCACAAATGTAAAGAGACAGACTTTTTTTTTTCACTTTTTCATGTATTTTTTTTATTATATTATATGAGGCCCTCACAGGAAGAAGTGGCTACTTCATTTTTTTTATTGGTTGTAGATTTAAAATTATATTATATGAAGTCCTCATAGGAAGAAGTTGCTAAACTACAAAATTAAAAAAACGCCATTACCTCCCATTACCCCCACCCCTCTACTCCATTACCCTCCCCCCCCCTCCCCATTACCCCCACACACAAAAGTAAAAAAGCCATTCCCCCATTACCTCCACCCCTCTCCCCATTACGTCCACCCCCACTCCCCCAATTACACCCCCCCCTCTCCCCATATTATACTGCTATCCGCCCTCCGAGCGGGTAGTAGTATATATATCACAGTATAAATGTGAAGCTTAAGATTTTCACGACTGCGTTCTTTTCTGTAGTTTTATCGCGGTGTGGGGCCTTCGGACCCAGTAACCGGTGACCTAGGACCGGGAAACTTGACAGAGCACACAAAAACACATTTTAGCTCAAAAGTATATTTGATGGCAATGTATTAATATTTTTCACATAATCTTCGCAGTTAAAGAAATATTAAAAACAAAAGCCATTATTTTAGTTTAGTAAATATTTATTTGGTAGAAATGAAGTTGGGAAAAGACCCTAAAACATTATTATTATTATTATTATTATTATTATTAAATACTGATCACCGTCTCAGCTATTAAAATATTATAAGTGAATTAATGATTAAATACATAATTAATACTGAACGGTAAAGGTAACAACCAGGAAGCTCATTTCTCCACAATTTGGGGGTGAGCGTACCCCGAGCGTCACCACCTTTTAGTCCGAACATTAACAGGGTAAACGGCCAACTCAACTCAACCAGGAGCCAACAGGGGGGAGCGAACCAGAGCCTCACCAGAGTCCGCCACCGTAACCACTAAGCTACCAGGGGGCCATAACCAGTAGTAAATACTGTATAATAATTAGTCTTCGAGACTCGCCACTCCCTAAAATTTCAACGCATTATCGAATGCCAAACCCTAAATTTCCTTATCACATTAATCACTTATAATCACTGAAGGAAAGTGTTAAGTGTAAAGTGTAAAATCCTAAAATTCCAGCGCCCTCGTGTCAATGGGTAACCCTCTTTTCTCTATAAGCGAAATGAAGGCACTGAGGTCGGGGGTTGGACTCCCGATGGTACTGGTTAATACGAATCCAGGAGTGCCATTTTCTGTCCCTCCTCAATCATTAAAATAGATCTGACAATCGTTGCTCTACCTTTCTCCCTTCTTCGGGTAATGAGGTAATGAAGAAAGGAAAACTTAATTTTATTCCTTGTATAATCTCCGTCATCTAATCAGGAAGACTTTATTGTGGCTATATTGTTTCACTGCATCCCTTAATATCAGCGAAGTTTAGTGAAGTTGAATCAAGTTGACCATCCTCCGCGTGCAGATGATGTAGCGACCGGTGGTTCGAACTCCACGTTAAGCAGTAGGTCTCTTTTTTTTAATATGGCTATTAACGCGCAGGCAAAATCAAACGACTTCACTAGAAATGACTCGAACTCAAGACCTTTAGAATATTACTAAGCCAGCGGGGTCAACTACATTTACTTGATAGTGAGACAACATTATTTAAAAGTTCCGATTTCGTGATATTGAATGTCTTTTTATACCAATAAATTATAAATTATTCTCTCTGAGTAAATATAATTATTTAAAAGACTATTTTTTATTATAATTTATTTATATTTTATAAAATATATTAAAATTAATTTACACCTCAAGCAACCGTTAAGGACAAATTGTTTTGCTCGCAAATGGCAGTTGTTTTATGATAATAAAAACCCACTCTAATAGACAGAGTTTATTTCCACAACAGTTTCGATGCCCACTGGCATCCCGAAGAGGATGCCAGTGGGCATCGAAACTGTTGTGGAAATAAAACTCTGTCTATTAGAGTGGGTTTTTATTATCATATTGTGACTTTCACGTAGAAAAAAGTGTTTTTTTTGCATTTAAAATGGCAGTTGTTTGTTGAAACGTCTGGGAACTGACCTTAGTTCGTAAATGACATTAAATTGCTTATTATATTGGCCTGGTTTTTTTTAATTAATAAAATTAATGAATTCTAATTTAATTTTTTTTTCGCAGAAGATAATCACACTCAAGTTTGTGACTAAAGCTAAGAATTCGTAAATTTTTAAGAGTTATACAAAAAAATCTTGTGGAAATAACTCAGAAATTGTATAATTCCTGGTGAAAATATTTCATCCCCGTTAATAATAAATAATCAAAGGTGAAATATTCTCCCTGAAAAGGGAGAAAAAAGAAGGTTGTTTCAGACTTTATAACGTGTTGGTTTTCGTTGTAGTATTACTTCGTGATAATTTAGGAATTTAGCTGGGCTAGTCAACCAATACATACAGGGTGATTAGCAGTGATGGGACGATACCTAAATTTCAATCGATGCCGATTCCGATTCCGATGCCAATAAAATGTCCCGATTCCGATGCCGATGCCGATTCCGATTCTCAGTATTTTTATAGATAGAGTTTACTTGGTGCTCTTCGGAAACTATAACTATGTAGTCCTATTTTATTTATTTGTAAGACTAACTATATAAAGTAATAGTATGGTAATATCACCTTAGAATCTAATTGATTAGGTTGTAAATATAAGAAACAAATATATCTGTTAGATTTAATCTTATTAAAGAAACATTTTAAAAATTTTCCTTTAATAATTACAGTTGAACTATAATTACATAATTTGTAATCCTTATTCCTTCTAAGCTTACAATGCAATTCTTACATTATTTAAACAAATTTCCACCTTATTTAAAACAATTCTTTTGAATTGAATAAATTGCTATAAATAAAAATACTAAATTTAAGTCTTGAATATTGAATATCAGAATATCAGTAATCAAATTGCAAATGAAAATTAAATTTGTGCTCTGAAAGAAAAAAGATAATTTAATTAATAATTAGTTCATTTTGTCACTAAATGACAAAGAATCGTTGTAAGAATCGAAAGTCGTAACCAAATTCTTACGATTCCGATGCCGATGCCGATTCCTGAAAAACACTCGATTCTTCCGATTCTCGATTCCGATTCCGATTAATCGTCCCATCACTAGTGATTAGTTTACTCATCTGACCATTACAATGGTATATATATATATATATATATATATATATATATATATTTATATATATACAGGGTGTCCCGTAAGTCTGGACCCATAGGGAAAAATAAAAAATTACAAAATAGTCCAAAAATTTATTACATAATCTGTTCAAAGTGTCCGCGTTGTGTCGCACACATAGTTGAAGACGCAATCTCCACTGCGACAGCACTTTCTGAATCACAGTCGCAGAAATTTCTTGACACGCCTCCACAATGCGTGCTTTAAGGTGGAAAATGTTCTGAAGTTTGACCTCGTACACTTTGGCTTTCAAGTGGCCCCACAAATAAAAATCATAATACAAAAAATAATAAAAAAATAATAATAAAATAATAATAATAACATAATAAAAAAATATATTATAAATCCCTATGGGTCCAGACTTACGGGACACCCTGTATATATATATATATATATATAAACGTGTCCCAAAGAAATGTATACCCACTTTGTTCGATAATACCAGCTATGAGGATAATAAATATATTACTTTTTATATGTTTTTTAATAAAGAATTTTCTCCTGAATCTAAATATGTAATTATTTTTATTAAAAATTGAAGAACAAAAAGTTACAGATTTAAATTATAATATTATTTCGAGACTTCATGTGCGATTTTCTAATATTTTAACCGACTGTTTTGAGATACTATGTTAGTGTTGATATTTGAAGCATAAATGTTGTAATTATTAGTTAATTCAAAAAATTTACAAATTCCATGGTTAAATGACACTTTATCTAAGATGTTCGACGTCTTCCAGAACGTTGTTTTGTAAGTTTTGCACAGTGCCGTCGGTTTTCAAACTTATCTCGTATACGTGCAAAAATATTAGAAAATATCGCACATGAAGTCTCGAAAATAATAATTATAATTTAAACATCTGTAATTTTTGTTTTTCAATTTTTAATAAAAATAATTACATATTTAGATTCAGGAGAAAATTCTTTATTAAAAAGCATATAAAAAGTAATATATTTATTATCCTCAAGCTGGTATTATCGAACAAAGTGGGTATACATTTCTTTGGGACACGCTATATATATATATATATATATATATATATATATATATATATATAATGGTCAGATAAATAAAAAATCACCCGGTATATATATATATGAGAGGAGGGCGATAAGCGTGACCTTCGTGAAATGCGGAATCATCGCGCGGAATATTTGAAAGGTTGAAAGGTATATTATAAAGCAAACTAACGATACAAGCAGGGAAATGATTATGAATTTGACTGCTCATTGGATTATGATAACACAGAGCATTATTCCTTGAAATGCATGTGCATGTGCATGTGTTTGACAATAATGCTGCGAGCTGCTTGTACCCTGAATGGATATATAAGCTGACCGGTGCTTTGTGAAAAGCATTGAAACCGTTTTTACACTTATAACTTAATTTATTAACATATGTCATGTACATTACATACGATATATATATGTGTATGTGTGTGTGTATGGGAAGAGGGAGAGAGGAAAACATAAAATTGTGTCAATTTAAAAAATAAAATAGTTGACCAAAAACACTTATTTTTCTATAAATTTATTAAAATTTAAGAAAACGATATAAATATAAATTTAAAGGTAAACAATAATATTTTTCAGACAGTAATTAATTAATAATTATTTATTTATTTCAAAGTGGAAATGAAGATGAAAAATTCTATCACTATTTCATTAGCTTCTACTCCTCCCATGCCTAGTTTTTATTTGTTCCACTCTTACTGACTATCCATAATTCTTTGACTACCTCACTTCCAAAGTGGAATACATGATAATAGTGAGCTTTTTGATGTAATTTTCCTTGACTTCAGTAAAACCTTCGACTCTGTACCACATAGAAGATTAATTCACAAATTAAAATCGTATAACATCAAGGGAAATATATTAAACTGGATAGAAGATTTTTTAACTGATAGAAGCCAGTGTGTGTCAGTCAATGAATCCAAGTCATCCTGGAAAAAAGTAAATAGTGACGCGCCTCAAAGATCAGTTCTTGGACCAATCATATTCGTATTGTATATAAATGATCTACCTGATAATAAAAGGTCACATTGTAAAATCTTTGCTGACGACACTAAACTCTACAACTCTGTTAAAACCAGCGAGCAAACTCTGCAACTAACAGAAGACCTACAGACTCTAAGTAAAGGGTCTATTGAAAAAGTTATTATTTAGCTTGAGATATATTATTTTGATTTAGGTGTAGTATTAAGGTTAAGTTTACTTTAAGTAGACTCGGTAATTATAGAAATAATAATGGCCTATTTAGACACTGTCAACACAGCTACAGACTTTTTCACTGTAGGTTGCAGTGGTTTTTAAGTTAAATTTGGTCAGCAGCCAGATTACTAACTATGGTAAAGCTAAATTCATCAAAATTAATTTAGACTTACCAAAAATGAAGTTGCCAGTTGAACGTTACCCTTTCAGTTTCTAACTGATTCATAAGTTTCATTTAGTTTCCAGGTTTTTAAATTTCGTTGTTGAGTTTAGGTTATTGTTTAACACACTGCTAGGTATTTATTTGTAGGGGCTATTTCCCAGACCTAGGTTTTGCAGGTTAAGTTAGGCTAGGGCTGGATTGCCCTTAAGTTTTTGGTTTTAAAGGTTTAAGGTTAATAGGGGCTATAACAGCCATTTAATTATTGAGTTAGGGCCGTTGTAGCCCGGTCGAGTTTCGTCTAGGTACCTAGTTTTCTCTTACCTTAGTTATTTTCTTTAACTTACTTGCACCTAGTTCTGATCGGCCTCTATTTAGTTAAACATGGGTTTTGATTAATTGCAGTGTTATTAATTAAGGATACGATTTAATTAAAGGTTGTTAGGTTTGAAGGTTGGCTCAGTTTCCCGGTTTGGTAACCACGAGCATTTTAATTTTTTTGAGAAAAAAGGGCCCACTTCATGCGGTCAAAAATTTTCAAGACTGGGCAAAGCTCCGTTTTTCTTTGTCCCAGAAACTTTTTTTTCCTTCTTTTGGTTAATTAGGGAAACCCAACTTCACTAGTTGGTTAGAAACGAGGGTTTTTATTTTTATTTATTTGGTTTATATTTGGAAATATATGCGGTTATTTCTAACCACTTTTTTCAACATTCCCCCAAGGGGAAAAATTTACCCAGAATTGTATTCTTGGGAAATTTTATTTATTTATTTTGATGAATGAAAATGACATGCTCTACAGAAAAGTTCCTTTTAGGTGAAATATGAAAATGAAAGCGTCTTTTCTGTAGAACGTTAGTCCTAAGTTATTGCTAAATTGTGCAATCTGGTGTTGAAGGTGGCTTGATTGTCTGAAATCAAAAACCTTTGGAAGGGAGTAGTTAAGGACAAATGGTAAAGTTCTCTTAAAAAGGTTTTTTTAGGTTAGGTAGGGTAGGTAGGTTAGGTATTTTAGGTTAAGTAGGGTAGGTAGGTTGGTTTGTGTAGGGTAGGTAGGGTAGGGTAGGTTGGTTTGGTAGGGTAGGTAGGGTAGGGTAGGTTGGTTTGGTAGGGTAGGTAGGTTAGGGTTAGGGTAGGTTGGTTTGGTAGGGTAGGTAGGGTAGGGTAGGTTGGTTTGGTAGGGTAGGTAGGGTAGGGTAGGGTAGGTTGGTTTGGTAGGGTAGGTAGGGTAGGTTAGGTTAGGTTGGTTTGGTAGGGTAGGTAGGGTAGGTTAGGTTGGTTTGGTAGGGTAGGTAGGGTAGGTTGGTTTGTAGGGTAGGTAGGGTAGGTTAGGTTGGTTTGGTAGGTAGGGTAGGTTAGGTTAGGTTGGTTTGGTAGGGTAGGTAGGGTAGGTTAGGTTGGTTTGGTAGGGTAGGTTAGGTTAGATTGGTTTGGTAGGGTAGGGTAGGTTGGGTAGGTTAGGTTGGTTTGGTAGGTTAGGTTAGGTAGGGTAGGTTAGGTTGGTTTGGTAGGTTAGGTTGGTTTGGTAGGTTAGGTTAGGGAGGTTGGTTTGTGTTGTTGGTTCAGCCAGGTTAGGCTAGGTTTGTTTTTAGGTTCAGCCAGGTTAGGCTAGGTTTGTTTTTTAGGTTCAGCCAGGTTAGGCTAGGTTTGTTTTTTAGGTTCAGCCAGGTTAGCTAGGTTTGTTTTTAGGTTCAGCCAGGTTAGGCTAGGTTTGTTTTTTAGGTTCAGCCAGGTTAGCTAGGTTTTTTTTTAGGTTCAGCCAGGTTAGGCTAGGTTTGTTTTTTAGGTTCAGCCAGGTTAGGCTAGGTTTGTTTTTTAGGTTCAGCCAGGTTAGGCTAGGTGTGTTTTTTAGGTTCAGCCAGGTTAGGCTAGGTTTTTTTTTTAGGTTCAGCCAGGTTAGGCTAGGTTTGTTTTTAGGTTCAGCCAGGTTAGGCTAGGTTTGTGTTTTAGGTTGTTTAGGTTCAGCCAGGTTAGGCTAGGTTTGTTTTTTAGGTTTAGCCAGGTTAGGCTAGGTTTGTTTAGGTTGTTTTAGGTTCAGCCAGGTTAGGCTAGGTTTGTTTGGGTTGTTTTAGGTTCAGCCAGGTTAGGCTAGGTTGTTTGGGTTGTTTTAGGTTTAGCCAGGTTAGGCTAGGTTTGTTTGGGTTGTTTTAGGTTTAGCCAGTTTAGGCTAGGTTTGTTTTTTAGGTTCAGCCAGGTTAGGCTAGGTTTGTTTTTTAGGTTTAGCCAGGTTAGGCTAGGTTTGTTTTTTAGGTTCAGCCAGGGTAGGCTAGGTTTGTTTTTTAGGTTCAGCCAGGTTAGGCTAGGTTTGTGTTTTAGGTTGTTTTAGGTTCAGCCAGGTTAGGCTAGGTTTGTTTTTTAGGTTTAGCCAGGTTTGGCTAGGTTTGTTTAGGTTGTTTTAGGTTCAGCCAGGTTAGGCTAGTTTGTTTGGGTTGTTTTAGGTTTAGCCAGGTTAGGCTAGGTTTGTTTTTAGGTTCAGCCAGGTTAGGCTAGGTTTGTTTTTTAGGTTCAGCCAGGTTAGGCTAGGTTTGTTTTTTAGGTTCAGCCAGGTTAGGCTAGGTTTGTTTAGGTTGTGTAAAAAATTTAATTCACTGGATTTAAAACTATTGTATCAGAATTAAAACAAAAAGGGTAACTAACTTCTCGACTGCCCACCCGGGGGCGCCATATTGAAAAATTTATTATTTAGCTTGAGATATATTATTTTGATTTAGGTGTAGTATTAAGGTTAAGTTTACTTTAAATAGACTCGGTAATTATAGAAATAATAATGGCCTATTTAGACACTGTCAACACAGCTACAGACTTTTCACTGTAGGTTGCAGTGGTTTTTAAGTTAAATTTGGTCAGCAGCCAGATTACTAACTATGGTAAAGCTAAATTCATCAAAATTAATTTAGACTTACCAAAAATGAAGTTGCCAGTTGAACGTTACCCTTTCAGTTTCTAACTGATTCATAAGTTTCATTTAGTTTCCAGGTTTTTAAATTTCGTTGTTGAGTTTTAGGTTATTGTTTAACACACTGCTAGGTTATTTATTTGTAGGGGCTATTTCCCAGACCTAGGTTTTGCAGGTTAAGTTAGGCTAGGGCTGGATTGCCCTTAAGTTTTTGGTTTTAAAGGTTTAAGGTTAATAGGGGCTATAACAGCCATTTAATTATTGAGTTAGGGCCGTTGTAGCCCGGTTCGAGTTTCGTCTAGGTACCTAGTTTTTCTCTTACCTTAGTTATTTTCTTTAACTTACTTGCACCTAGTTCTGATCGGCCTCTATTTAGTTAAACATGGGTTTTGATTAATTGCAGTGGTTATTAATTAAGGATACGATTTAATTAAAGGTTGTTAGGTTTGAAGGTTGGCTCAGTTTCCCGGTTTGGGTAACCACGAGCATTTTAATTTTTTGAGAAAAAAGGGCCCGCTTCATGCGGTCAAAAATTTTCAAGACTGGGCAAAGCTCCGTTTTTCTTTGTCCCAGAAACTTTTTTTTTCCTTCTTTTGGTTAATTAGGGAAACCCAACTTCACTAGTTGGTTAGAAACGAGGGTTTTTATTTTTATTTATTTGGTTTATATTTGGAAATATATGCGGTTATTTCTAACCACTTTTTTCAACAGGGTCAGAAGTATGGAAACTGCTACGTAACATAAATAAATGTAAAGTTATGCACTCAGGAATAAATAATAAAGAACCACATACTATATGAAGGAAACACAATTATCTGTTACTGAAGCTGAAAAAGACGGGAATTACTTTGACATCAGACCTTAAAGTACAGAACCATATTTGTAAAGAAAACTTCCCAGATAGTAGGTATGTTAAGAACAACTTTTGATTATTTAGATTCCAATTCATTTCTGATTTTATACAAAGCCTTTGTTAGGCCATCTTGAGTATTGAGGACATTCCAGCTAGTAATTTATTTACAATGAACTCAAGAAATCAAAGTAAAATCTACAAGAAACAATGCAACAAACGCTTTAGGAAACATTTCTTCATGCAGAGAGTGACAAATAAGTGGAATGACATGATTGATTTTGATAATGCAAGCTTGGATGTAGACAGTACAACTGCCTTTAAAAATAAACATGATAAATATGTGTGGTGCCGCATTTGTTAGCGGGCTAGAGATAAAGTAAAGGCCAATTTGAGGCTTTATTCAACATAAACATAGCATAGATCTGAAACACAGAAAACAATAATTAGTGAAGACTTGTTACACAGAAAACAATAATTAGTAAAGACTCATTACATTCCTCTCTTCTTTTATAATACGTGATACATTGCACGGTAAGAAACAAAACGACAAGTTCAAGATATTTTGGAAGAAAGAAGAGTCTACAAGTTTAGGCGTTGAGTTGGGTATCTGATTCGAGTGCTTCTTCTCAGAGGGGGACTCGTCTCGGAGGTTACTGACACAGGTGGGCCTCTCTCGACTTCGACTGGAGTCGCTTCGACGGGAGCTGTTGGGACCGTGTGTCGGCGGATCTCAGCGGGTTCTGAGTCGTCCGTTAGCGGGGTGGAATTGATTGGCGGACTGGGTACGGGGGGTTCATAGTGATTCGTGTCATCCGTATTGCTACGTCCCGCCGGTGCCAGGTCCCTGATGGATACGGTATCTTCTCTCCCATTCGGATGCCGTATAAACGCGTAGTTGGGGTTTGCCTCAATTAACTCAACTTCCTCGACGAGGGGGTCGTTCTTGGATCGGCGAATGAATTGGCGAAGGAGTACAGTTCCCGGAGAAGACAGCCACGTCGGTAGTGCAGAACCGGTAGAAGTACGCCGCGGGTGCGTGAATAGACGCTCGTGAGGAGTTTCGTTCGTGGCCGTACACAGCAGCGATCTAATCGAGTGCAGCGCGTCTGGTAGGACGGACTCCCATTGCGACATCGGCAACCCGCGATCTTCTATGGCTAGTTTGATGGTGTTCATGATGATTCCATTGTAACGTTCGCATTGCCCGTTTCCTTGGGGGTGATACGGCGTTGTGCGACTAGTCGCGATACCATGTTTAGTTAGGAACAGTTTTAGTTCCGAAGACATAAACGATGTCCCTCGATCTGTGTGGATGTAAGAGGGAGTTCCGAAGGTAGAAAATAACTCGGTGAGACGGGCGATAACGGTTGACGTGTTCGTATCACGGCACGGGAAGGCAAAAGGAAAGCGTGAATACTCGTCGATTACTGTTAGGATGTAAGGTCGCGAAGTTGCGCTCGGAAGCGGGCCTTTAAAGTCGATGTTAAGTCGGTCAAACGGGGACATGGCCCGTATTAAGTGACTAACTTCTGGTTTATAGTACTGTGGCTTACATTTAGCGCATGTTTGGCATTCCGACGTAACTCGTTTGATGTCATCCACTGAGAATGGTAGGTTCCTAGCTCTCACAAAATGAGTCATTCGGCGGACTCCTGGGTGTATCAGATTAACATGCAGCTGGGCGAGGGATATTCTTGGAGTAGCAGCGCAAAAGGATCGCGACAATGCGTCTGCGGCTCGGTTCTCGGGGCCCGGTCTGTATTTTATTGTGAATGAGTAGCCGGCTAGTTCTACACGCCAACGGAGAATCTTATCGTTCTTAATACGACCAGTAGCTTTTCCATCGAACATGAAAGATACGCTCCGCTGGTCGGTGACGACAGTAAAGTGTCGATAAGCTAAGAAGTGCTTCCACTTGCGAATGGATTCGATTACAGCGTATGCCTCCTTTTCAACGATGTGATGGCGACGTTCTGTGTTATTCAGAGCGCGAGAAAAGAACGCCACCGGGCGGCCGTTCTGGGTGAGGGTGGCTCCGATTGCTGAAGAGGAAGCGTCCGTCTCCACAGTGAACGGCAGTTCTTCATCGATTGAACCGACGACAGCTTTCGAGATATCATCTTTGAGTGTTTGGATCGTTGATACTTCCTCGCGAGTTAATGGGAATGATGAAACGTTGAGCAGAGGTTTGATCTTGAGGGAATAGTTCTGAATCCATTTAGCATAGTATGCGAATAGTCCGATTACGCGTTGTAGAGACGACTTGTTGCGAGGAGTTTGAAGTTCTTGTAGTGGCCGGAGGCGTTCGGGATCGGGCCGCAATACGCCATGAGAGATAGAATATCCGAGCAGGTGCACTGATGTCATCGAAAGCTTGCATTTTTCCTTGTTTAGACTCAGATTTACTCGTTTAGCGGCTTCCCAGAAATGTCGAAGGTTCTCATCGTGCTCTTCCCAAGTGGTTCCGCAGATGGTGAGATCGTCGAGGTAGGCGTATGTTGATGATAAGTTGTTCGAGGATATGAATTCGTTCATGACGCGCTGGAAGGCCGCGGCTCCGTTAGTTACTCCCATAGGGATCCTTCTGAATTGGTATAGATTTCCGTCAGCCTCGAATGCTGTGAAAGGTCGTTCAGACGGATCGATTTCTACCTGGTAGTATGCGCTTGACAGATCAATTACGCTGTAGTATTTGTGTTGTGAGACTTTGTTGGCTATATCATCGATTCGCGGAAGAGGATATGCATCTAGCATGGTAAATCGGTTGACGGTTTGAGAGAAATCGATTACCATGCGTTTTTTTTTTGTTTCGGTAGATGTGATGACTACTTGAGCACGCCAGGGTGAGTTACTGGGTTCAATTATCTCATCCCTGAGTAGCTTTTCGATTTCTTTCCCAATGAAAATTTTGTCCTCAGAGCAAAATCGTCTGGACTTCGTGGCGATGGGACGACAATCGGCAGTTAAGTTGCCGAATAGTGGTGGGGCTGAAATTCTTGATCGAGTAAGGCCGCATATATGGAGTGCTGGCTCCGGACCTCCGAAATTGATGTTCAATTCCTTGTGTCTGATTAAGAATGGGGTACCGAGTATTATGTCAGCGCACAGATCCGACAAGACGGATAGTTCGAGCTTTTCGTAGTCGCGGTCTCCCATCGTAACCTTCACTGTACATCGACCTGAGATGGCTGCGGATAGATTAGGCGAAGCCATTGATACGACGCCCGAGTGCGGAAGAATGGGCAGCTCTAAGTGTTTGGCTAGATCCTCACGAATGAAGTTGTCCGAGCTGCCAGTATCCAACAAGGCGAGACACGAACGGCCGTTGACGAGGATATCGACTGTTGAGTTGGTAGGCATGGAGGAGCTACACGATAGAGTGGTACTAATGGTCGCTAATGCTGCGGCTGAATGAGACGCTGTGGTTTTATCCTGTTTTTGACGTGCCGAGGAAGTACTTGAGCGGCAGACTTTGGCCCAGTGGCCGGTCTTTTCACATTTCGCACAGATAGAATCCTTTGCTGGACACCTGCTTCGTGGGTGGCGTCGAGACCCGCAGAAGAAGCACAGAGCGGCTTTGTTGTCGAAATTCGTAGCGGCTGAAGAGTTTGGGAGATCGTCTTCTTGGACGCAGGCAGGCCGGGCAGAGTCAGTAGTCGGCGACGGTTCGTGGCGAGAGCCAGTGGCTGCAACAGCACCGTAATGAGTGAGGTACGATTCTGAGTTTTTCTGGGCCTGATCTAATGTTCGAGCCTGGACGATAGCCTTTTCCAGTGAGAGTGTGTCATTTTCGAGTAAGCGGGTACGGATGGCGCTATCTCTAATTCCTCGGATGAAAGCGTCTCTCACAGATGAACTCCTGTTTTCGTCGGCGGAAACCGATTTGAAGTTGCAGTCATTGGCTAGTTGTTGAAGAATTTGCAAGTACTCATCGAGGGTTTCCTCGGGCTTTTGGTGACGGGTGGACAACAGGTGGCGAGCGCATACCTCGTTTGGCTTCTTGACGTAGGTGGCCTCTAAGGCTGCCATGGCATCCTCATAAGTAGAGCAGTCTTGAATGATATCAGCGACATCGGGGCCGATATGTATGAATAGAACCTCCAATTTATTGGGGTTGTGTTCGGCGATAGTACTCAAGAAATATTTGAATCCGCGCGACCATAATTTCCATAGTTTCCCAGCTTGGGGAGAATTCGGAGAAGTAATAAATTTATCCGGGCGAATCACCTTCTCCATGATATAGTAAGATTACTGGATGAATATTTGCTTGCTGTATCTGAAAGGCCGACTGAATGGCTGATTGAAATGTTGAATAAATTGTGGTGCCGCGTTTGTTAGCGGGCTAGAGATAAAGTAAAGGCCAATTTGAGGCTTTATTCAACATAAACATAGCATAGATCTGAAACACAGAAAACAATAATTAGTGAAGACTTGTTACACAGAAAACAATAATTAGTAAAGACTCATTACAATATGATAAACTAGCCACCATCTCAAATAGAAATGATATGTAAAAAATAATTTACATATTTGCAGAGGAGAGCAAAACGCACTAATAAGTGCATAACTCTACGCTCGCTTATTATTACTGGTAAATCTTACTGGTAAGTCTATTCCACTCTCCTTTTGCTGAAATCTCCATTTTAGGAGATTCCAATGTTCACCACCTTTGGCTTTCCTCCCATTTCACTAATATCCCTGTGAACTAGCTTACAACTTTTCTATCCTGAATGACCTAGAGTAGATTGTACAGCACCCTACTCGTATCTCCGATCGCTTTGGAGATGGGCCCAACATTCTAGATTTATTTCTCACTTCTCATCCTTCTTCTTACTCTGTCAAACACTTTTCTCCGTTGGGCTCCTCTGACCATAATCTTATATCTGTCTCTTGTACCATCGCTCCAATTCAGCCTTTGGATCCTCCCAAGAGAAGACGCCTCTGGCACTTTGGCGCCGCTAATTGGGAGTCCCTTAGGCAGTACTTCTGTGATTTCCCATGGAATGATTACTGCTTCCGTGGTCGGGGCCCGTCCAAGTGTGTTAAGCACATAATGCAGGTGGTTCTCTCGGGCATAGGGGCATACATTCCCTATTCTATTCCTACTACTATGCAAAAAATCCTTGGTTTAACTTCACTTGTTCTATTGCTATTCGCAAAAGAAAGGCAGCTTTCAGAAAGTACTGTCGCCATCCAACTCCTGACTCTCACTTTGCGTATATTTCTGCCCGGAATTGTGCAAAATGTATTCTTCGACTCTCCAAAAATTCCTTCATCAGACAAAAATGTGAAAATCTCTCCAATTCTAATTCTTCTCGCTCTTTCTGCATTTAGGCAAGAACCTCTCCAACAACGTTACTTCTTTTTCTTTCCCGCATTTCCATTCCGACGGCTTAGTTGCCGTCTCTTCTCCTGAAAAAGCTGAACTCTTCGCTCAAACTTCTGCCTCCACCTCAACCCTGGACGATCCCAGTGCTGTTTCTCCATCTCCTCCTCCCTCCGACTTAATTATGTTTGAAATTAGAATCTTTTCTGAAGATATTCTTTCTGCTCTATCTGGGCTCAACTCTAGGAAGGCGTACGGTGCTAATGGTGCTCCTCTCGTTGTTCTCAAGAACTGTGCTTCTGTGTTGGCACCCTTCCTAGGCAAACTCTTTCGTCTTTACTTTTCATCTTTTCCTTCCTGTTGGAAGTTCGCTTTCACTCATCCTGTCCCAGAGGAGGTTGATTGTTCTCAACCCTCCAACTATCGTCTAATTGCTTTAGTTTCTTGCCTTCCAAAGTTTTTGAATCTATCCTTAATAGAAGGATTCTTAAATATCTCCCTCCTCACAACCTTCTTTCTGATCGTCAATATGGTTCCGCAAGGGACACGCTGTACTGGCGAACTTCTTGCATATGTCCCTGACTCTTGGTCAAACTCCTTTTGGGATTTCGGTGGAACCTTCGCTATTGCGCTAGACATATCAAAATCTTTTGATAGAGTCTGACACAAATCTTTAATTTCCAACTGCCCTTCTTCTGTTTCTAGCCTTTTATCTGTGCCTTCAACTCTAATTTCTTTTCTGGCCAATCTATAGTTGTGATTGTAGATGGCCACTGTTCTTCTCCTTAAACTATTAACAGTGGTATTCCTCAGGGTTCTGTCCTGTTACTCACTCTTTTCCTTTTATTTACCAATGATCTATTAAGCCGCACTTCCTGTCCTATCCACTCCTATGCTGATGATTCCACTCTTCACTTCTTCACCCGCTTCACAAATACAAAGCGCCTTCTCAACACTCACTCCATGATTCACGTTTGGATGGCTATGGTACACCTGACTTTTGATCTTTCTCGTATCTCTGATTGAGGCAGAGAAAACCTTGTAGCTTTCAATGCTTCAAAAACCCAATTCCTTCATCTGTCTACTCGTCACAATCTTCCACACGACAATCCCCTTACCTTCAACAATGCATAACTCATCCTTCCACTTCTCGTAACACTCTTGCGTTTCCTTTTCTCGTGATCTTTCCTGTAAAGATCACATATGCTCTCTTTCTAAAACAAGTTACAAGAAGTTAGGTGTGTTGTACTGGCTCCGCAGTTTCTTCACTCCTACTCAGTTGCTGTCTCTGTTCAAGAGTCTTATCCGCCCTTGTATGGAGTATCTTTCTCATGCGTGGGGTGGCTCAACCACACAGCCTTACTTGACCGGGTGGAATCAAAGGGTTTTTGTCTCATCAACTCCCCGCCTCTTACTGACTGTCTTCAATTCCTCTCTCTTCTCCGTAATGTTGCTCACTTTCTCTTTCTACTGCTATTATAACGGACACTGCTCTTCTGAACTCTCCAACTGCATCATGCCTCTTCATTCAAGGAGACCACGCAGTACTAGACTTTCGACACATTCTCATTCCTTTTCTGTCCAACTCTTTAATGAGAGAGTTAATCGGTATTTTTAATCTTTCATCTACTCAACCGGTCAACTCTGGAACAATCTTCCTCAATCCATCTTTCCCCCCTGTCTGTGATCTCCAATCTTTCAAATGCGGAGTGTCCAGGCATTTCGGAAACTTTGGGTCTTGATTTTGGCACTCTTCTTCTCCTTTGGGAGCAGGAGGCGTTTTTGCGGCATTCGCCCAGGGGCGTCATGCGACAAATATTTCCGGAGAGGGCGGGGAACTGTCAGAGAAATAATAACGCATTTGATTAGCCCTTGGGCCCTCCTTTCTGCATAAAAAAAACAAGCAACCAAGCACACACATTAAGGTTTATATCACTTAACCAAGTTAGCACTTCTCTAACCCCATAGAACCTCTTAGTACAACATTTAATTGAAAATGTGGAACCTGTAAACTCATTTTATAGATTGAACATTTTATTAACATGTTATTAGCTGGTTTAGGTTAAGTTAATAAAAGTGTATTACAAAGTGTAATACATCCGGAAAAGTATTCTCACTAAACTCGTTTTACTTTGTATTCATTATATAATTAAGTTATTTCACTTTATTTTAACAAATCCTGGAAGCACCAGCGCCCATGGCTTAGGCAGGACCACCGAGAGGGCGTGGAAGCCGGGCTAAATCCCTGGGGCCCGGAAAGAGGGGAGGATAAGATCTAAAAATATTAATAAAGCAATTGATTAAATAACAGACAGGAAATATAATTAATGAACGTACATTTTATAGAGATTATCATACTGTATGTTTTGAATAGTGACTTGGACATATAATCAGTTTGCTCGTTATGTACACAAAAAACATTCATAATAAAATACTGAGTAAACAGGGGGGCCCATATACCAATCCTTCCCCGGGGCCCGTGGCAGCTCTCACCGGCCCTGGGCTTAGGTATGGAATTTGGTTGGTGTGCTAGTCTTCCAGGATGCGTGTGTGAACGGATGTATGCACTTTTGTCTCTACCTTTTCTTTTCTGTACTACCTTCTGTCCTTCGCATCCAAGCATCTCTACCTTCTCATCCCAATCTAGTGGAGACGAGATTTTTGTTGATGTATGGGTTTCATTTTATTTAAAAGGGATAACGGAAAGAAAATACAGAGTATTTTTATTAAATTTAATTTAAGCGGGTAACTTTAAAATGAGGGTAAAATGACTAACGCTACAAAATGGATTAAGCTTTAAAAAGGAAAAATGATTGGAGGTCACAATATGGGGTTAGAATGAAACTTCAGGACTGAGGAAACGAGAAAAATTTAGGAAGTTTTAGATAATTGAGTTAAGCAATTACATATTTGTCATTCATTATTGTCATTTATTTTATTTATTATAAATCCCGAACGGGATTTATATTATTATTATTATTATTATTATTATTATTATTATTATTATATTTTATTTTTTATATTTTGGCGGAACTTCAGTTATACAGGAAACTTACTCTTTGGAAGAGAAATTCATTATCACAAATTTGGCTTTGGTTTCTGTAGTTGATTGGTGCACGTGACCAAAATACTAAAGATAAACGGATCAAACCACTGTCTGGCCTCAGTTAAGTAGTTTATTACAAAAACCTTCAAGTAAATCTAAGAGCGACTGTGTATATTCTATAATTTTTCACCTTGTAAATGAAGCATAATTAAATTTAAAATAACTCGTGCTCTCTATAGTTGAAACTATAATAGTGTTCATTCAAGGAGTCCTGTGCGGGTGTATATTACAGTATACAATTATACCCCCAAACTCAACCACCTTATTATATTTTTGGCCTGGAACATTTAAGGATCACCCGAAGATCAAGGCCCCCAGCCTTCTTTAGTTAACTTTATAAGGCTAATAACGAAAATATCACGACCTAACCTAACCAATCGTCAAGGGTGTACAGTTGACCTAACGATTGGTTAGGTAAGGTCGTGATATTTTCGTTAGTTAGCCTTATAAGGCTAACTAAAGAAGGCTGGGGCCCTGATCTTCAGGCGATTCCATTTAAAATTCTCAAACAAAAAATGACAGGAACACTTTTCAAATTAACTATTTACAAACGAATTAACAAACTATAAATTAAAAACAGCATTTTTTTATTCAATAAATTATCCCTCCGTGGAATGTTATTCGCAATAACTGTTTAATCTTGACACAGATTGTTTTTATAAGGTTTAAGCTAATACTGATAACTAATAAGACTATAAGTTAAAAAGTTAAAAAGAAATCAGCATTTATTTTCATTCGTAAAGAAAAATTACGTTAGTGAAATCATACGATTGTACTTTAACAGAGACACTGATGGAATACCCATACAAATATCCCAGCAATACTATACAAAAGATTTCTAGAGATCAAAGATCAAAATATTACTGAAGTATAACACAACGTTCGGTGCTACTATAGCGTGCGGTCTACAAAGATATTACGCTATAGCGTGCGGTCTACAACATATTTACAAATTCAATTACATTAAAACAAAAAATTTAAAGGGCAATAAACAAACAATTCATTCTATGGGATTTAACGCCCGGTTAGGTCAACTGTATGCTCTTGACGATTGGTTAGGTTAAGTTGTGATATTTCGTTAAAACTAACGAAAATATCACGACTTAACCTAACCAATTGTCAAGGGCATACGGTTGACCTAACCGGGCATTCAATTAACCTAACCGGGCATTATATCCCATAGAACGAATTGTTTGTTTTATTTGTCCTTTACTTTTTTTGTTTTAACGTAATTGAACTAATATTTGTTCATGATTCCCTTTTATAGTCCGCCCTGACCTCACATTCGTCCACAAAGATAAAGTCAAGTCATTTCAGGTCAGG
>JAJOZX010002969.1:280000-410000 GCA_023014485.1 Bathynomus jamesi | reverse complement strand
TGTATGAATGTAATATATCAATAATATACACCTAACATCCGAGTGTTATATATCATATCAACGAACTTAATTATTTATATTTAACTTATGAGAGAAACAGTGAGATTATTGTCATACAAGAATTATAGCCTTATTATGAGCTCAAAATTAGGTACTAAATTGCGGGGTCTCACGAAACTCCTTTGACTGGGAATTTATACAAATACAACTTCATAACAACATTAAGCAAATGCAACAGACACGAAAGCAACAGTTAATATAAACTCGTAAAAACAACTTAGAACTGCCTATAATAATAATAATAATAATAATAATAATAATAATAATATAATAATAATTGAGCTTTTAAAAACATCATTGTTAATACTGGAAATCGGTTTTGACAGAACAGAGGAAAAGATATATATAAATATATATATATATATATATATATATATATATATATATACTGTATATATATATGTCTTACATCGTAAAAAACTATATTATGAGTTATGAGTCGTAGGATTAATATAATATACAGAGGCGACACTCGGATACAAGAGGAAGTTCGGGTATTAATATGCTAGCAGTTTCTCCTCTGATTCATTGCCCCGCTAGGGCATCAGGAGTCGACAGCTGGCGTGAAATTTGAAATTTCCGAAAGCATCTATTGATGAGGGCACGAGTGTCGTACAGGGAAGAAGCTTGAAAGATTATACCGCAGGTGCCCGCAATGCTCGCGATCGTAAATGCCCAAAGAAACAGACGGTCGAGGACCATCGCCAAAATTTCCACTCTTTCACGACCTGAAAAGATGTAAGATGAAAAAAGTGTGGTTATTGTATTTATTAGCATTCGTCACCTAGAGAGAAGAGAAAGACGACTTATAATGATGCCATTAATGGAAAGAGGAAAATCTTCTGGCTTGAACCGACGCGTATCATGCGGGCAACCCATTATAATGATCGTTATTTCGTCGACTCGTTAATCAGGGAATTTTATCGATGTTTAACACATTTTAAAATAATTCTAGATCTTCCATATGAGAAACAATCACAAATTATATACATAGGGTAATCCAAAAAGGTGTTCCCAAAAGTAACTTGTAATAAATTATTTTTAGGAAGAACTTTTTGGATTACCCTATTACACGTAAATACCTAATGAATTTTTGTTTGCTATTTTATTCGTCACTGCGTTAAAATGAAATAAATAATTGTCCATAGTGTGTTAGAAAAGTGTGTAATACTTTCAGTGGGAAATACATTGAAACTCGCGTAACTTGATGGGAAATACATTCATTTATGGAACATTATCATAGAAGCTCATAATGCTTCCCATTCACTTCAAAACACGTTCATCTAATTATTTAATTAACCAATTAAGTTAATGTAATTCGTATTGGGTATAGACTTTTCGAACACACTGTATACAATTTCAAATAAGTGGTTAATTTTCATCGAATATCACCTCCAAAATTGGGTTCGAATCATGTTCTCAGGTTAAAGTATAATGGGTAATATCGAGAACCCCTATTTCTACCCTGAAGAGGGGTAGGGTGTAAACTCCTGAGATTCGCCTAAGCCCGAGCAATCATAGGGTAGGTGGTCGACCCAATTCCAACCAAGGCGAAGGTGGAAGTCGAACCCAGGCCTCCGCACCTTTAATTAAATCTACTCTCCAACTAACCGAACCATGGGAGCTCCGATTTATATATACACGAGGGCCACTCAATATATTTTGCCCCACCTTTTTTTTTCTTTCCAAGTCTCCTTGTAAGTTCCTGAAATTTTGTACACAAGTAGTTACATACCTCTTTTACAAGTTTTTATTTTTTCACATACTCTCCATCCTTTCTACGGCTTTCCTCCACCTCGAAACAAGGGCCTTTATTCCTTGATGGTAAAAGTCCGCTGGGTTCCGCTGGAGCCCCCTTAACCTCCTCAACAACCTCATCGTCACTCTGAAACTTTCTTCCACGAATAGCATCCTTCATTGGCCCAAACAAATGGAAGTCTGAAGGTGCCAGATCCGGGCTGTATGGAGGGTGGGATAACACAGTCAAGCGCATTTTTGAGATGGCCTCTCTGTTTGCAAACTGTTGTGTGGTCTTGCGTTATCGCGCAAAAGAAGGATGGCTTCCAGTTTTCTCTCTGGTCGAACTCGCTTTAACGTCTCTAGAGTCTCTGTAGGGTAGCAATATATGCCTCCGAGTTGATTGTTTGCCCTTTCTTCATAATGTCCACCAGAATCACCTCTTTCATGTCCCAGAAGATGGTGGCCATAACCTTTCCTGCAGAGGGAGCCATTTTGAACTTTTTCTTGGTGTGGAGTCTGCGTGATGCCACTCCATGGATTGGCGTTTTGTTTCAGGTTCAAAGTGGTGTACCCAAGTCTCATCCCCAGTCACAATTCGTGAAAGGAAGTCATCCCCTTCTGTTTCGTATCGAACCAACGACTCAGAAGCAAGTTCTTTTCTTTGGGCCTTGTGATCTTCAGTCAATTCGCGAGGAACAAACTGTGAACACACTTTTGAGTATCCCAGTTGCTGAATTATCGTATTCACACTTCCTTCACTAATTCCTAGCTCCAGTGATAGCTCCTTGTATGTGACGCGCCGATTTGATCGAATGATGCTATTAGCACGTTGCACAGTGTGAGATGTCACAGCCGATGCCGGGCGACCGCTGCGTGGCTCATCATTGAGGCTGGCTCTCCTTCTCTCCGATGATCTCACACATTTAGACCGGCGTCCAACTGTGCTTCGATCAACAACAGCATCTCCGTAAACGTTTTGTAGACGTTTGTGAATATTTCCAACTGTTTCCTTCTCTACGGTTAAGAACTCGATAACAGCTCTCTGTTTACGACGCACATCACTGTCAGACAACATTTTCGAAACTGCGTTAACCATCGGTTTTATACAAGGGCGTTTAAAAGCGGTTTATACAAGGAGGGGAGGTTCAAACTGGAAAAATCCGGTTATGTGAAACGCAGAAAGTTCAAACTTACGGCCCAAAACACATTTCAGCCCCATGGCCTATTATTTAGCTAAGGAAAAAGGGTGGGGCAAAATATATTGAGTGCCCCTAGTATATTACATTACATTATCTTACAACGCACTTCCGATTCTGAATGAGGTGGACACAACGCTTGAATTCGAGACTCAAAACACTCACCATACACGCAAAGCTTCAGAGTCACCACCTCAACCTCTAAGTAATTATGGCTCCCTTACACAATACTTAATTCATTTGTTTATACAGGAAATATTTAAAAACGATCTTTAGTAGATAATCTGCAAAATATTAACTAATTTCATAACTTGGTTAAGATTTTTTTTGTACCGTTTCCTCTCACTCTATAATTTAGATACAGTCAATAATAATAATAATAATAATAATAATAATTGAGGAGGGCCAGGAACAGGCACAGCGCTCAGGCTAAATTAATGTGTCCTATTGCACTAACTCCCTGATTAGTAGTTCCACTACCATCGGAA
This sequence comes from Bathynomus jamesi, assembly GCA_023014485.1. NCBI lineage: Eukaryota > Metazoa > Arthropoda > Malacostraca > Isopoda > Cirolanidae > Bathynomus > Bathynomus jamesi. The sequence goes on along the minus strand of JAJOZX010002969.1, from coordinate 406,516 downwards.
GTCGAACTCCCAACCTCAGTGTCTTCACTTTGCTTGTTGGGAAACAGCGTAATTACTCACTGGCTCTAAATTGTATACCAAGTGACCAAAAAACACTAAAAAAAGATTATTAGTTACATGTTCACATTAATTACTTTTGGTAGTGCATATAATTAAAAAAAATTAACTATAACCGACCTGCATGCTAAATATATGGTAAACATTTGCTAAATATATTCTAAATATAAGGTAAAAGAGAGGAAAAAATAAACAGAAAATGTCCATCGACTCATAGACCGACATGCAGTTGTTTCTATTGTATAAACTAACTGTTTCAACACATTTAACTCATGCATTTTACTAGTTAAAAATAACTAATTTAGTAGCCACGTAGTTTCAACACCTCAAAACATGTCATTCTAATATAAGCATTGTTTATTTTTCATTCATGCTGTTTAATTTCTAACATCTTCAATTGGTTGTATAATAATATAGGAGAAAAAAAAGCAAACTGAAAAATAAGTTTGACCGTTCGTAACAATATATTTAAAGCGTAAACCATACGAAATGAAATTAAATTTAACAGAACACTGAGTGTGCCTTTTTAAACTCTTGTGTAAGGTGGACGAGTACAGAAATAGTTATACGAGTATTAAGGGAAAATGTACTAACTCTAGGCCCAGTTCAAGCACTAACAACAACAAACAGAGAATATGAGAGAAAAGTGAACCTTGTATGATATTGAGCAAATGTATCTCATCTATTCTACAGATACTGTAGGAGGAGTAAGAGGAATGGCGATTTCCGAGTAGATGGCGTCAATAGCAGGCCGCGAGTCATACACGGAAGGCGCCCGCAGGATAATCCACAAACCAGACACGGTCAGACCCAAGAAAAGGTACAGGAAGAAACGATCCAGAACCATTGCTACAAATTTCCATTCCTCACACTCCTGAAAACAATGAATTGGAGCTGTGTTTCTCGGTCCGATAGAGATACGCTTAGTTAAGCTGAAATCTAAGCTGAAATTTAACCTACAGCAACGTTTTTGTTAAGTATTTTGGCTTAATTCTGCCGAGGTTTGCTCTGTTCATAAATAGTCCAAAATTTTACTTTAAAATTCATGCAATTATGCACTGAGAAACAGACTAAACTTTATAATAACACAAAGAGGGAAATAAACATTAAAGGTTCCAGAATTTCGGAAGAACTCTCCTACAACGCTTCTAAAGAGTCGGAGCCTTTTCCTGACTCTTGAGAAGGGAAGTCCCGTTCTCCCGAAACGTCAAGACTTGTCAATATGTATTTCATTTCATTTATTGTTTCCTGACGAATACGTGCGAGTATATGTATCCTATACTCGGACATGAAAAGGATTAAAGGAATTAATTGGAAGACACAATAAATATCAATACATTATGTATATATTTATAATTTGAATCTTCAGATTTATTTCAGTTTATGCTGATTATTCTTCATATTTTTATGATGAAATTTCAACGTATGGTGACAGTATCAAATACTGTAAATATTAACATGAAACTCAGTAATAAGTTTCTTTTTAAATATAGTAATAGTTGGATCACTTGTTCACTGATGTTAAACACTTTTCTTTTTATCTTTATCTTAATCATACTTTATCTTTATCTTTACCTTTATCTTCATCAAACTACGACCAATTGATTATATATTAATATATATATATATATATATATATATATATATAGATATATATATATATACTAGAGTAAGGAACTTAACTAATACTAACTCAATGCTAATCACAGACTTAGAGATAAAAATAAGGAATGTATCTATATATGGTGAATATTTTCAATAACAAGAAGTTGTATTAGTCACAATGAAAAGTGGATTTATTAGGACAAGCTTTCGGCCTATACTGAGGGCTTTATCAGGCGCACGCGAAGACCTTAGAATAGGCAGAAATTTTGTTCTGATAACTCCATATCTTATTAATATTTTCTTTATTTCGTCTAGAAAACTATGTAATTAAATCCGCAAACAGGGTGTAATTATTTGGTCCAAAATTCGTGTAAACTGCGGAATAAGGATTCCATCATCACCTCATTGTCCTTGTCCGCATCCTTGATATGCTGCGCAATAAACTGCACCCCTTCGATAGCCTTCTGGATGTGGGGCAAGTAGGCACGAGAGGTGTGCATGTGGCACCCTCCCATCTCTGCAATACAAAAATACATCATATATGGAAGTAATAATTCTCTCTCTCTCTCTCTCTCTCTCTCTCTCTCTCTCTCCTCTCTCTCTCTCTCTCTCTCTATATATATATATATATATATATATATATATATATATATAACGTAAAGAACGACGCTTTGTATAGGAGACTTATCCGCGCAAGAACGAAACAATTGAAAAAATGAAGTACCCACCCGGGAATCGAACCCGGGATCTTCCGATTGCCGGTCAGACATGATAACCACTACACCATAGGCCTCACCCAAACAAATGCTCGTAATTCTTCTACATACGCGCTAATTATACTGCGTGTTTGCAGTTATAATGTATAAATGTTACGGCATGCGGAGGTGCCCCTTTGGGGCATTGGTTTCTGCGCGTATGTAGAGGAATTACGAGCATTTGTTTGGGTGAGCCTATGGTGTAGTGGTTATCATGTCTGACCGGCAATCGGAAGATCCCGGGTTCGATTCCCGGGTGGGTACCTCATTTTTTCAATTGTTTCGTTCTTTCGCTCTCATCTTGCGCGGATAAGTCTCCTATACAAAGCGTCGTTCTTTACGTTAATTATACTGCGTGTTTGCAGTTATAATGTATATATATATATATATCTGGCTTAAAGCTTATTGCTTTTCTCAAATATTTAATGCAAGATTTTATTTAATTTGAGCTTGGCAATAGTTTTCACGCAATGCAATTTATAAATGAAAATTTGATGCAAGAAGAAAAACAAGCAAATATTATTTCATTAAAATAAAAATTATTTCTCTTTCTTTAAACACAATCCAATTCTTGCATTCTTTGTATTAAAGGGAATAGGTACACAATCATCTCTTCAAATATGAATTACTTCAATTTATGCAGTTTCAAAAAGAGTTCGAATGAGCCACAGTTTGGTTGCTTTTAACTCACGATCATCACTTGACTCTTTTAAACTCATTTTTTGTTACTTACGCGAATCGCATCTCGATGTATGGCTTCATTTAGTTTACCAAAATTATATAACCTTTTTAAACTGTTTACAATTTTTTTTTAACTTTTTTAACTCACCATACTCATTCTGACTCCTTTGAACTCACCACATTTATTCGATGTGTGAGAAGAAAGGATGTCTTCGTTCGTCTGAAGGTCAGCAAAAGCGTCCCGGTATGTGTCGCTGGAAAAGTAATTAGAAATAGCTTTAATATATGAATCAATAGTCCGCCTACGGTAATTAGTCAGAAGAAATAGCTTTAATACGAATTAGTGGTCCGCGTAATTACAGTCAGAACGAGAAGCGAGACACCATACTCACACAGTCCAAGAAATGAAAATGTGAAAATGTTTGAGACTGGAAATTACTTTTTTCTTTAATGAGAACAATTTCATTAATTTCTCTCATTCTGTTTCGTAATTGTCACAAAGAACGGAACTTCAAATGTTATTTTAAATTAGGGCTGCGGCGAATTATATTTTTTAAAAATCTTTTGTATCCCTTATTAGCAATAGAAGATACAAATAACAAACAGTGAGGAAGATCACAAAATGGTATAATGCTCAGGCCAGACAAACCAGGTCCAGTGCGCTAATTTCTAGATCAGGTGTCTTAAACACGCCACCCGCATTTGACCCTCGAGCATTTCTGGTGCAGCCCCCACGAAATTGGATGAATTGTATTCTAATTATATATATATATATATATATATAATATATATATATATATATATATATATATATATATATATAGGGTGTCTATAAAGTCACGCATCATAGAAACATAAGCAATGTCTATTTATTTATGTCTCCATCAGAATGTTGAGGAACATTCAAAGAAACCTGCTTTTTCGTTACAAACATGTTTTGAGATTAGTGGGAATCATTTTGAACAAATAAATAAAACAAAAATAAATAAACAACAGAAATGTATTTTCTTATGATGCGTGACTTTATGGCTCCCTGTATGTGTATGTGTGTGTGTGTGTGTGTGTGTGTGCCAGCAAGGAGGCCCACACGTTGTACTGCGGCCCGTAGCCGAAATGAGATTAAAACCCCTGTTTTAGATTATTATCAACCAGCACATCGGGAGTCGAACCTCTACCTCAGTGTCTTCATTTCGTTTATAGGGAAACGGTGTTACCAACCGACCTAGGGACACTGGCAAAACCAAATCCTACATGCATAATTTACCAAAACGATCAAAAGTACATGTTTGAAAAAATGTATATTTAGTTAATTAGTACTAATATTAATATTGAAATCAATATTGAAATTAATATTGCTTATTTTCTCTGTTCGCTGGGCTGCTGCTGCTGATCGGGAAGTCATGAGATCGAGTTCGGGCGAGGACTTTGTAGTTTCTGACCACCCGTGGTGGGCCGTGGTTCGGATTCCACGTTAAGCTGTAGGTCTAAGGCGGAGCAACGAGTATGACCTTCGATAGAATGAACAACTCTGGGGAAGCAAAATCAAGGTTAACGAAGGTTAACATTTATATTATAGAAATCGTTCTGACAATAAAAGTATTCCTCCCAATAATGTCCTTTTATTATTTCATTCTTACGCAGTAAATTCACTCGACTTAAAAACGAGAATCACACTTAACTATTTCGCGTAAAAAGAATGAAATAAACAAATAAAATTAATTTTGTGCATTATTATATTAACAAAGTCGAATTTCACGAGTGTCGACGTTCGTTCGACCTTTCACGAGTCAGATTTATTCCAGATCGACATTATGCGAGTAAATGAATTTCGAGTGAAAATTAAAAATTGAATGATTTGACTAAGAGTGAATAATTCATACGCACATTTCACATTTTCAATGAAGATTGTTAACCTATCTCGAGGTAGCGTAACCTAACTAGGCGTAATGTAACCTAACATAACTGAACCTAACCTGACCTAATTTAAATTATATTAATATTAATTTAACTGACACGCGCAAGGTAGAGATTTTTGAAATTATGCGAGTTCAGAAATTGCGGTGTCGACGTTATGCGTATCGACAGTGCGCGGATCGACACCGTTCCGATACCCGAATCGTATCAGTAAATACCAAACCCCTTATTCCTTATTTACAGTACTAATTACGCGTAAAAGAATAATTTTAAATGCCAAAATAGAGGCAAAAGTTTGTCATTTAATTTTGCATGAACAAAATCTGAAGCGTAAAACCAATATTATAAATGTATTTTAAGACCAATAATAATAATGGCGCTAAAATAAGATGAGAAGAGAAAATGCAGTAAAACGGGAATTAAGAGTTAGTGGAATTCGAACCCGCGTCACGGGGCTACGGGGCTTGAGAGTCGGCTCTCCTACCGATCACGACTCGCTCGAACGAACCCTTTTTGGGGGTTCTGGATGATGTGATCGGTCGAGTCCCATTTGCTCCGAGTTTAGCATTATATTGGCTTTTCCATTTCCACGTGACCAATATAAGTTGAATAAAGGAATTCGAGAAAACTTCATCCTCGGAAAATGGAATTCCATATAAACTTTCTTTAGGGGTTCGAATAGCAGACCCTCCTTCCCTAGCAGCCTCGTGTTCCAGTTTTTAAGAGATTCCTTTTCGGAGTTAAACGTTCTCTGGATAACTTTTGACGTGAAAAGAAAATTTGTTTCGTGTAAGTTTAAATTTCTTTTGCATTCATATTTGTAGTATACGTTTATTTATGTAGAAGGGGTGCGGTAATGGAGGAGAGGGGGGGGGAAATGGGGGATGGGGAGCCAGAGAAGAAAAAATAAATACAAATAAAATTTTTTATATATTATATATTGGTGTGTGTGTGTGTGTGGTGTGTATTTCCCCATATATTATATACAGGGTGTTTGAAAACTTTCTGTACAAATTGTAATGGGGGATAGGCAACACCAAGACAAACCCTTTTCGTCTATAAGTGTATGTCCGCTGACGTCACCATTCGGCGCGAGAGGGCGCCGCTGCAATTGGCTAAAAGGTGAAGTGGGCTAGACTCGCGCTTGCCGCGGGCATTCTTAAATCGGACGTAGTACGCGTAACATGGAGCGCTTCACGACTGCTGAGATGGCTGACATGCATATGGTGTATGGGGCTGCCAATGGAAACGGAAGAGCTGCTGTGAGGTTGTACCGACAGCGCTTCCCAAACAGACGTGTGCCAAACCACCAAACGTTTGCGCATTTGCATCGGCGACTGCGAGAAACTGGAACATTCCATGCAAACATGCATGACACTGGTCGGGAGAGAAACGTGCGCACTCCTGACATGGAAGAAAAATCCTACGGCGATTTGAGGACAATCCAAGCGCAAGCACGCGAGGTGTTGCACGTATCCTCGGTGTGAACCACGACCTGGTCTGGAGAGTGTTGCACGAGCAGCAGTTACATCCGTTTCATCGTCAGAGAGTCCAGGCATTACAACCTCGGGATTACCCTCTTCGTGTGGAATTCGCACGCTGGTTTCTGCAGCAGACAGCGGTGCAGCCTAATTTTCCGGCTTATGTGCTGTTCTCAGATGAGGCCTGTTTCACACGTGAGGGTGTGTTTAACATGCACAATTCTCAAGTGTGGGCGCACGCAAATCCACATGCTACACGGGTGCATGCTCATCAAGAACGGTTCGCCGTCAATGTTTGGGCGGGTATCGTCCATGGCAAGTTGATTGGGCCGTACCTGCTGCCTGCCCGACTCGACGGGCGGGTTTATCGGATATTTCTTGAAGAAACGTTGCCGGAACTGCTGGAAGATGTTCCCGTGGCTATTCGTAGACGAATGTGGTTTCAACACGACGGGGCCCCAGCACACTCCAGCAACGATGTGCGGGATTATCTGAACGCCACTTTTGGGGACCGATGGATAGGCCGGGATGGACCACCGAGATCGCCCGATATAACATGCCTCGATTTCTTCCTGTGGGGACACATGAAGAACCTCGTGTACGAGACTCCCATTTACTCAGAAGAAGACCTCGTAGCAAGAATCGCTGTCGCGGCTGGAACTGTTCCCGAAATGCCGGGAATCTTTCGACGTGTACGTCGGTCAATGCTTCGATGCTGTCGGCATGCATTGATGCTACCGGTCGCAACTTTCAGCACCTTCTTTAAATAAACATGCCTTCTTTAAATAAACATGTTACGCGTACTACGTCCGATTTAAGAATGCCCGCGGCAAGCGCGAGTCTAGCCCACTTCACCTTTTAGCCAATTGCAGCGGCGCCCTCTCGCGCAGAATGGTGACGTCAGCGGACATACACTTATAGACGAAAAGGGTTTGTCTTGGTGTTGCCTATCCCCCATTACAATTTGTACAGAAAGTTTTCAAACACCCTGTATATATATATATATATATATATATATATATATATATATATATATATATATATATATATCACACCTTTGGTTAGCTTCCGACAGGCCTGCATTGAGGCAGAAGGGGGCAACTTTGAACATTTCCTTTAGGTTATAACAAAGAGGGGTCACACTGTAGAGATCTGTGAATAAATGATTACAAAAACCTACGGGGGTTTCACTTCATATTCACTCTCATTAATACATCTTAAATGTATTGTAACATGGAAACTATGCAGAATCTGGCATTTTACCATAGAGACATTGTGGTTTAGAATTATCCAAGGATTTCATCCTCCAATTTAATGTACTCTTTGCTGAATCACCCTGTGTGTGTATATATATATATATATATATATTTTTACTTTCTTTTTATCAGGCTCCCCACCCCTCACTCTCCATCCCCTAATCTTATCACCCTTTTCTTATCATCCATTAATTAATCCCACTTTTCCCATTAATTCCACCTCGCACCCCCACAACATAAATGCAACTTCCATCCCTTCTACATAAATGGAACTATACTACTAAATGCATATCCGAAGATTTTAGTTTCTCATAATTCTTATATATATATATATATATATATATATATATATATACTCGTATATATATGCGCCTCGGTGGTGTAGTGGTTAGCGTCGTTGACTACGAATCCATCGGCCCCGGGTTCGAGACCCGGTGACTGCAGCCGCCGCGCAGCAAAACCCAGCTGTTCATCCTTCCACACAATAAAGAAAGTGGTTGGTAGATAAATGGGTACCCTGATGGCCTAGTGGTTAAGACGCTGGGCTGCTGGTTGGGCGTGGTTCGGATTCAACGTTAAACTGTAGGTCTGAGGGGGAGTGAAAAGCTTGACCTTCGTCAGAATGAACAATTCGGGCGGAAGCTAATCAAAGGTTATACGAAACGTATATATATGTATGTGTATATACATTTATACGTATATATATATATATATGTATATATATATATACACGTATATATACGTTACTATATAAGAATTACAGTGGGTGAAGATAAAAATAGTTTTAGGAAATGTGTTTATACAGACATAATATGGTATAAATTAAATTTATACAAAACAATAATTTATAATCATTATTTTGTATATCCGCTTCTCGCCTTAATAATGTCAGAACATCTGTTTGGCACCGAAGAGAGACATTTTTCTAAACAAACTTCAGAAATTTCACCACAGATCTTTTGTAGAACACTCCATAATGATTTTAGGTTTCTCAGTTCTTTCTTATATATATATATATATATATATATATATATATATATATATATATATATATATATATATAGGATTGAACTCAGAATGGTCCTCTGAGATCTTTTATGTTACACACAGACTGTGTATGAAAAAAGGAACTCTTCTGGAAAAATTAAATCCACTACAGTTCGAATAAGTAATGGTAAATGACAAATACTATAGTTTTTCTTTTTCATGATGCTAGCCCAACGTGGGCAATGGGTCACTCGCAAAGAGGCCCCAAAATATAGCTTCCCTCACCAGCTATCTGCCAAGCAGAGAGGATCCAGCTTTGGGACAGGATCTATGGCAACGTTCTCAAACTTTTTCTTCTGTACCCCTTGAATTCTTTCACGAGATTTTCTGGATTTTCGAGAGAGAGAAGAGAGGATTTTTACTTTCTTTACGACCGTGTGACTTGTGGCCGTTTGTTAATCGTATATAAAATTAAAAGGGTTATATTGTCAGAACCCCTTCGTGTACCCCCTAAGATTCCCTCGCGTACCCCTAGGGATACGCCGTACCACAGTTTGAGAACACTGATCTAGGGTTTACAAGTACACCTAGCCTACTATATTCAGAACCTCAATATACGCAAGAAACTCGTTGCATTCACGTCGGATTGAATACATCAAAGAAAAGGGGTAATTATTGTATTTTCAGCCAAAAACCAAAACTTATTTAATTTTCCCAGAAGAGTTCCTTGTTCCATGCACGGTCTGTATGTAACATAAAAGATCTCAGGGAACCATTTTGAGTTCATTCCCATTATGAAACGGACATGTTAAGTGCTTTAAAAAGTGGACGCTCAATTCTGCCAGTTGAGGTTTAAGTTTTGGTTTTTGGCTGAAAATACAATAGTTATCGCTTTTTCTTTGATGTATTCAATCGACGTGAATGCAACGAGTTGTTGCGTATATTGAGGTTCTGAATATAGTAGGCTAGGTGTAGCGGTAAACCCTTAGATTCTGTTCCAAAGCTGGATCCTATCTGCTTGGCAGATAGTTGGTGAGGGAAGCTCTATTTTGGGGTCTCTTTGCAAGTGACCCGTTGCCCACGTTGGGCTAACATCATGAAAAGAAAAACTATAGTATTTGTCATTACCATTACTTATTCGAACTATAGTGGATTTAATTTTCCCAGAAGAGTTCCTTGTTCCATGCTCGGTCTGTGTGTAACACATATATATATATATAATATATATATATATATATATAATATATATATATATATATATATATATATATTATACACACATCGATATACAATTGAAGTTAGCACCCAGAGGTCCGAAAACGCATCCTAGAGAGGCAGATGGAATATTTGAAGGCTTAAACATAAATTCAAAGAAAGTAAATTGGGAAAACGTAAATAAAGATTTAAAGGAGGTAAATTAGGATTTGCTACTTCACGAGAAGTCTCCACAAGAAATACTATTTATAATAGAGACTGAAACCAAACCTATAATACTGAAACATATTCCAGAGAGACAGGAAAGAAAACGTAGCAAGCTCGAGAGGAAAATCAGGACACTATTCAGGCAACGAAGACAAACCGTAAAACATCTCCACAGATGCAGAACTGATGCAAAGAGCCTCAAACTAGAGAGGAAACTTGGCGAAATAGAATTGGATGAAGCGAACATTCATACATAAGACAAATGAGGAGGAAAGCAAGGTAGCAGAAAACATAAAAAACAACTCAAAATACTTCTACACGTTTGCGAAAAGGAAAATGCAGTGTAAGGAGAGTATTGGTCCGTTGAGAGACGCGGAGGCCGAATACACAAATGACCCGAAAGAAATAAGCGAACTGCTTAGAGAACAATTTAACTCTGTGTTTAGCACCCCTAAGTCCAAGATGGAAGTGGGAAACCCAGACGAATTTTTTGACATAGATACAAATCAACCAAGAACAAATTCCGGCACAAACCTATTAATGGACTTCGAGTTCCCGGAAGGAGATGTAATTACGGCCTCATCACAGATGCGAGACAATTCAGCGCCAGGGCCAGACACATGGCGTGCCACATTTCTAAAGAAATGCAAAGAGAGTATTGCCAAACCGCTATACTTACTATGGAGGAAATCACTCGATACAGGACAAATTCCACTCCCCTTAAAGAACGCGAACATTGCCCCCCTATTTAAAGGTGATAACAGAGAAATGCCCAAGAATTATCGGCCAGTGGCTCTCACCTCACACCTTATAAAGTGTTTTGAACGTATAATTAAAGGCAAAACTATCTACTCCCTACAAGTAAAAGACTTATACAACCCAAATCAACATGGCTTCAGGGCTGGAAGATTATGCCTATCACAGCTACTAGACCACCAGTAGAAAATTAGAAAATATTGGAAACATTGTGTCGAGGACAAAACATAGATGTAATATATACGGACTTTGCTAAAGCCTTCGATAAAATTAATGTGACCATGGAATCATAGCATACAAACTTAAGAATATGGGAATTACTGGAAAGCTAGGAAGGTGGGTATTTAATTTCTTGACGCAAAGAACACAAAGAGTGGTGGTAAACAGAGTTAAATCGGAAGTCTCGGAAGTCGTGAGCTCTGTCCCACAAGGGACAGTATTAGCTCCCTTGCTGTTCATAATAATCACTGCAGATATTGATGCAGATATTAAGGACAGTATTGTTACTATTGTACCATGCTTCGCAGATGACACAAAGATATGCAAGGAAATATTAAACGAAGGTGACATAAGAAAATTACAAAATGACATTGAAACATTATTCCAGTGGGCAGAAGACAACAATATGAAGTTCAACGAAGAAAAATTCCAACTTCAAGATATGGTAATAACAAAGAGCTACCGAAAAAAGAGTACGAAACTATGCAAGCCAAACAGATAATACCAAATCCACAAGTCAGGGATCTTGGAGTAATAATGTCGTCGGATGCAGAATTTAGAGAGCACTATAACATCAAAATTACAACGGCTAGAAAAATAATGGGAATCATCTGGAGGAGCTTCCGCAGCAGAAAAGCAAACATCATGCTCAAATTATGAAAGAGTCTAGTCCTACCAATAATTGAATATTGCTCAGTACTCACAAGCCCATACAGAAAACGAAACATTGCGAACATTGAAACTAAACAAAGTACTTTTACTTCTAAGATAGAGGAAACTGAAGATGAAGACTACTGGTCTCGACTACAATCCCTGGAACTCTACTCTCTCGAAAGAAGGCGCGAGCGGTACACAATAGTATACATATGGAAAATACTTGAGGGCTCTGTCCCTAACCTTAGAAATGAAATAGAAACAAACTGGAATGAGGGAAGAGGCAGATTTTGTGCGGTCCCAGCTGCGATGGGACAAGGGTCCATGAAAACGAGGATGGAAAATACCCTCAGAATACGAGACCCAAAGCTTTTCAATGTCCTACCAAAAGAAGTGAGGAATCTCCAGCACACCGACCTACATAAATAACTTCAAGAACCAGCTGGACAGATTCCTGTGCAAAGTCCCTGACCAGCCATGCGTGGCTGGCTACGAGGGCAGGAGGAGATCAGACAGCAATTCCCTCCTTCATCAAATCCAGCAAATGAGGCGGGATGCTGCAGAGGGGTCAACCGCAGGTCGATCCTGAACCGTCGTTCAAACTCACCTAAAACAAACGTAAAACCTAAAACAAATATTTGGGATTGAACTCAGAATATATATATATATATATAGCCTTTGGTTAGCTTCCCCCGAATTGTTCATTCTGACGAAGGTCAAGCTTTTCACTCCATCTTAGACCTACAGTTTAACGTGGAATCCGAACCACGCCCCATCAGCAGCACAGCGTCTTAACCACTAGGCCACTTAGGGTACCCATTTATCTACCAACCACTTTCTTTATTGTGTGGAAGGATGAACAGCTGGGTTTTGCTGCGCGCCGGCTGCCCTCGGGTCTCGAACCCGTGGCCGATGGATTCGTAGTCAGCGACGCTAACCACTATATCACCGAGGCGCATAGGCGCATATATATAATTTTATATATATAGTATATATATTAGGGTGCGTCAAAAAACATGAAGTTGTCACACGCATTCGCTCGCTTGCAATTTTGATCCACTCAATGAGAAAACCTGGCAGTATAAAAATCAGTTCAATATATCAATGTTTAGGGGTCGCGCACAGTGAATTAATAACCCTATTTATACCGGGGTGGGGCCATATGATCTGGTTTATCAGTATATATGTCATGGCCCCACCTCGGCTGTTCTTTTCGTTAAAATACCCTGGAATACATGGAGTTAAGATTTTCTATATGAGACTCTCTATTAATTGTTGGTTTCTTTTCTTCCACAGATGGATTGCTTAATGAAAATGGCGACGAAAGGTGCTAAGGAAGTGAAGAAGCTAGCTGATGAAATCTGGTCGTTGGGGAAACCCTGAAGATTTGGATGTTCAAGGAGGAGTTTGTTGGACTCTTGCGGCCGCAACGTCCTTCTTCCTCTCGTGGCCCGAACCGCATGGGACTTCTCTGGGAAAAGCTCGGAGATTTCTGCATTTTCGTCGTAAAACATTACCTACGCGTCTGGTTCACAGCCAAGACAGCTTCCGCAGCAGCACGAATGGACCTCACGCTGCTCAAGAAACTCGCGGAACATGAGGATCCCATCATCAAGGAAGTCGGCACGAAGGCGATGAGTCGGCATCTATGGTACTTGTTTGAAGTTACAGTCGGTCTCGCTCTCTTCGACGACGATGTTGCAGATGCTGACAAACTCAAGATGGTCTCTAACATGAACTCTGTGGAAGGATCCCTCGAGCCCAGCCCTCGTGTGTTGGCCGTCGCAAGAGACGTCGTTGCAAAAGATCTTCCGGACTTCTTCACCTCCACAACTAAGAGGATCTTCCACCATCTTGAAATCGATACTGCGTTCTTGTCAATGCCCCTGCTGCCTGGATAACATCAGACGGGTACAATCTGGGGAAGGAACGGGTCGGGAAGCTCCTCGTGACTAACGACACTGCTGAAAGAGGAGTGGCCCTCATCCACGAGTTCACGGCAAAGGGGCGTACGAAGCACGAGGATCAGCTCCAATACATGATCCAGGTGGCATAGGATCATCGGCGAGCGTACCCGAAGACAGCAAACAAGAAGGACCTTCTTCGCTGAAAAATACTTTCCTTCTCAAGGCTTTTAGTTCTTTTCATGCCATTTCCGAGTATTGTTTGTCAATTTCTTTCGTTTTGTTAGTGTTCACGTAGTACGGGGAAACCAATCCCAGAATATAATATATAAGTTTAGCTGTCTTGTTTCCAATTATTTTACAGTGTTCATTCCAGTTTAAGTTCTTGTCAAAGTAAATGCCTAGGAAATTGAAATGACTAACATGTGTTGTGGAATTACCATTAATTCTGAGGTCTGGAATGTGGTTGCTATTTATAGGTTTTTGTGGGAATGTATTTTATAGTATATTTTGTTTTATTAAATTATCTGTTTTTCAATACATCCTTAACAAAGTGTATTAGCAAAATGTATTTTTATAAATATAAAACACGAATTATGTCTTCATATGCTGTAATGTTTTAAATATTAAGAGTGTTAAACAAGACATAGTTTTCATAGTTACTTCCCCTGAAAATAATCAGTACGGGGAAACCAATCCCAGAATGTATGTAGTGTACAAACTTTGTAGTGGATGCGCGACCCTAAATAAACGGCTACTCAAATGAAAATTTGTCTGTGGTGTTTTCCCCTTCAGTGGCTTAATTGAGAAAGCGAGCGAAAGAAATGGACCACCTTCAGGGTTTTCTCCCTTATGCAGTGACGCACCCTAATATATATGTGGAGAGAGAGTATATAACGGTAATATCCAATGTCCCGTATCCCCAAGAAGTAGGAGTTAGGGACCCGAGTCAGGGCTACCTTCGCGAGAGGGGTGGCCTGCTCACTGCCTCGCCGCAACGTAAGATACTGGAAATAAAACCGTCCAGCTCTGGGGAGCACTCGGTTTCGAACCCACGACTCAGAGGAATCTCAGCATTCCCGAGTGGCAATTGTTATATGGAGCGAAAACACTGAGGTCGGGGGTTCGAATCCCAATGATGCTGGTAATAGTAATACGGGAGTTAGATGCGTTGTGCCATTTTCCAGCCATTCTCACTGATTATTATTGTCCCATTCTAATTATATTTGCTATACTAAAAGTACGTTCAAACAGCTTTCCCGCAGAAGGTGTGAGATAAACGCAGGACAGTACGAAGAAGGCGTAGGAAGAGGCCATACTGTACCTGTTATCTTCGTTACAGGCCTTCCAGGAACTCCTGTTCCGAAGTGGAATAGGGGTGCCTTTCTCGTGGGTCGTAGAGGGGCCTCTTCATGAGAAGAAGGCGGGGCATGAGGTGAATGAAAACGCGCTTCACCCACGGAGACATTTTGTGGGTAGAAGGCGACCTGACACGGAAGACACGTTCGTAAATTGTCAGTCGTAAACTAAAAAATTGTAAACTGTAAATGAAACATTGAAAAAAGGAGGAAGGAAATGAATGTATTGTACTCTTGCGGAAAAAGTATCGCCTACAAACGTAATTTAAAAAAAAAAATATTAATCATTATTGATTGGCATTTGTTTCTCAAATTTCTTTATCACCAAAAGAATAAAATATTCTAAGATAAACAGAATTTTTTATGCTTTTTAGAAATTTTATGTTTCTAGACGATTTTTTTTCCCCAAACTGTACGTACAATATTTGATTAAACTGGGGTCGATGCAGTAAAAACCCCAGACTTTAAAGGACAAAAAATTAGAAGATATAAATGCGATCGTAAACAAAATGTAAAGTGTAAGTAAAATAAATTAAAAGCTTTATTTTTGCTTCATTTTACAAACATTCTTTTTATTCCACAAATTTCACACAGCAAAAGTTATACATTACAAAACAGTCCTTCTCACTTCATCGTCATCATCTCTCATTACTCTGAACGAAGGTAAGCGTTTCCTTCAGTACCTGAAATGGACATTGAGAACCCCAACGGTGACGCAGATGGACAAGGTGACGAGGATCATGGTAAAAAGGAGGTACTTTCCCAGTAGAGGAACTGCCAGGGAAGTTGGTGGAATAATTTCAGCCAGCAGAAGGAAGAACACAGTGAGGGAGAGAAGGATCGAGATACACAACGCCACCTGAAAGTTAGACGGGATTATTAACATCCTTAATTGCGGGGTTTTATTTCTGTACTGATAGCCAAGGTCGTATGACCAAGGGGACCTACGGCTTAACGAGGTATCCTAACCACGGGTCGGTACATCGTCTAGACGCGGAGTTAGCTTCGTTAATCTTACTGGAAACGGTGAGCAGAAGTGGCCACAACGTAGCTGATTCAAAGAAAATACTGTTGGCAATATCTTTCACAATGAAAGAAAATAAAAAACTTTAAACCGCCTACAAGTAAAATTAAATGGTTTTACTCCATAAGTGTCGGAATGTTGGAAATGTTGTCATGGAGTGTAACTTAAATCACGTCTAAAAACTCACTTCTGGAGTAAAATGGGAAATCAGTAATGTTAAATGTTAAATGATGGTGGATAATGATTCTAATTTCTCATTCATGCTATTCCCATTCTCACTTCGGTTATGGGTTAGATTAACTTATGTTAGATTAGGTTAGTTAGGATCGAACTCTGTTAAGTTAATTTAAAATTAGGTTATGTTAACTTAGGTTGGATTAAATCCATAATTCTCGGATGAAGATGTCTTCCTTTAATTCGGATCGCGAATGACAGTGGGAACCGCATGAAGTGGGAAGTAACGATGAGTATAACTCTTCTCACCCACGTTACGCACGACAGTTACGCATTTAACGCTATACCAAACGTATACTTTAATATATCTTTGTTTTAGGCTTTGAACAATAAAAAGGAGCCCTTTTATTTAGTTCATGAGACTGCTCATAAAACACATTTATTATTATTATTATTATTATTATATATTAAATTATATATCAGATGACGGAAATAACTGCAGTACTTCAGCCCTGCATTCATTGTATATATATATATATATATATATATATATATATGGTGTAATGGTTAGCGTCGTTAACTACGAATCCATCCCCAGGTTCGAGACCCGATGGCAGCCGGCGCGCAGCAAAACCCAGCTGTTCATCCTTCCACACAATAAAGAAAGTGGTTGGTAGATAAATGGGTACCCTAGGTGGCCTAGTGGTTAAGACACTGGGTTGCTGATGTGGCGTGGTTCGGATTCCACGTTAAACTGTAGGTCTAAGGTGGAGTGAAAAGCTTGACCTTCGTCAGAATGAACAATTCGGTCGGAAGATAACCAAAGGTATATATGAAGAATTTAGTTCCAAAATGCGATAAACGCCAAATCAGCAACCTTTGAGTTATCGTTACCAAATGGTGGTTGATATGATGTTTTGTCACATAGGACATCGAATTTTAGCAAAGTGCGATTTCTCCCATTACTTCAGCTACTGAGTTTTTCAATTTTTTCCAAAAGGCCGTGTATATACAATACATAAAACGCTGTTTTTCTCAAAATCTAAAAAATAGATATATCACGTTTTGGAAATGAACTCTTCATATATATCCAAACACAATCCAAAATGAAATGCCACTAAAACTAAGGTGTGTGTGTGTATATATATATTTTTTATTTATTTATTTTTTTTCCTCGGCTTTTGTCTTGTGTTCCGTTATTGACTTTAATCGGAAGTCGGTATAAAGTGTCTCATTTCCTTTCCCAACAGACTCCAAAAGCCTTCCGAGCGAAGTCATTAATCTACGAAAGAAACCAGAGAGACGGGATTCACTCCTCCTGGCGCGTCAATGATCCATTTAACTGCAGCAGAATTCATTACGGATATTGGGTCCTCTTTGCCCGGGACATAAAGGGACAGAGCCGGCGAGAGAGGCACGCAGGCAGGCAAGCGAGAGTTCTGATCGATGGTTGGTAGATAAAAGGATCTCGGACTTTGCAGCGAATCGGAGAACGATTTTCAATTTTTAAAACGCCGCGTTTGGTTTCTGATGATTTCAGAAAATGATCTGGGCCCTTCTTTTATTATTTTTATTATTATTATTATTATTATTATTATTATTTATTTTTTTTTTTTTAAATTATTATTATTATCATTTATCATTATTTATTATTATTATTATCATTCGGCGTATAAAATCAGTAATTGTAATTTAGTGTAACTACTCTCACTACTCCGGTTTGTTGATAGCATAATGGAGAAAATCCTCTTTCGAAATTCGTGGAAGGACGTAAGAAATTTTTGTTAAAATTTACTTGAAGAAATACTGTAGAAAAACGCCTTCTATAATTATTACAGTCGACGTTTGCTCACAAATGGGCGGAAAATACGACTAAACTTTTTGGGGCAAATATTCCACACTTTCTCATTCGAAATTGCAAAAAAAAAGAACCAGACAAAGAGTAAATTTGCCTATTTCTCTATCTATCATATTTACCTTTTTATCTAGCTATATTTAATTAATCCTTTTAAAAGTTTCAATTACTCTATCTCCATAACGGATTAAACGTTTAACCTATTACGAAAATGGACTTAAAACGACTAACATTTTGATCGGAACTTTTTAATAATCCCATTAAAGTCACTCGATTGGTTTCCTTCCGTATCTGATTAGTTTCTTTAATTGACTATACGTCAAGAAGAAGAATAAGAAAGTGGCCTCATGCTAGACCAAGAAATAGGAGTGGATACGTACGTACATCGAGAGAAAAAGAGAAAGAGTACATTGAAGATGTACAAAAATGGAGAGTAGTGCGAGGATAAAGTAAAATTAATAGTGCGAGAAGAAATGTAGAGGGAGTAAGATAGGCAAGAAACCTTAATGACGGTAACAGTGAGAAGAAATAAATAAAAGAAAGTAGTGAAAGTACGAGAAATAAATAGAAAATAGTGAGAAGGCGTAGTGAAAATAAAATAGAAGAGAACGTGGTGAAAGTAGGAGTAATGAAAAATACTAGTAAGAGAACGTAGTGAAAGTAGTACGAAGGCGTAGTGGAAGTAAAGTAGGAGAGGAGATAGTAAAAGTAGGAGTAGTGATCGGACGTAAAAAGGCGATTACCTTCTCTCCCGAATCCGATGGGAGATAGAAGACAAGAACCGTTAGGAAGGAAATCCCCACGCACGGAATGATCAAATGACGGTGTAAAACAGCGTTTTCCGCCTCATCGTCAAGCTGAAGGTAATATCTGAGACAAAAAAAATAAAAAATAAAGATACGTCAACATGTTATGATTTATCTTCTTTAATTCTTGTTTATAATTGCTGGTTTATTTTTTATTAATATTTTACCAAATTATAATAATAGGTTAGTTATAAAAAAAGGTGAACTGTAATGTATACCCTGTGGCAATGTCAACTAAAACAAGCAGACTAAATCTCCATACACACACACACACACACACACACACACACACACACACACACATTTTCAATTGTAGATGGCGATATTTAACCTAATATAAATATATTAATTAAATTACCTAACCTAACCTAGCATAGCCTTCATTACACCCTTTTATAACGATATTTAACAATTTTAAATAAAAAATTTTGAATTTACGGCAGCACCTCTAATGTCGCTACCCACACGTTCGTATCCGGATGACCTCTGCGTTTATCCTACAGATTGTCGCAATGACGTAAGGTAGCCAAGAACGCACAAACACATACGTACTCACCTACATAAACGCACATAACCAAGCAAACATATCAAATGCATTTGGCCAAACCAAAACACCCTATTTTGTTATAAGCGAACGACCAAGTGACATATTCCCATACTGGATCGGATGAGAGTGGTCGAACCAATTAGGGTTTCACCAACCTCCTGATAAGAGACTTCAGGAAGCTTCTTCACCTTCTTCCGTGTCATATCCTTTAAGCCAATAATAATAATCGATAGACGCTTCCTCTCATCTCCATAATTATATACAGACCTTGGGCTCATTCATATTCGTTAATTAACCATTCGGTATCCAGTCACGGAGGGTACCGGATACATAAATTTTAAATTACGAAATCTTCGTATAAAACTAAGCCGGATTTTCTATTATTCCAAGGTTAAATACGACATATAATATTTAATATTTTCCTATAAGCTCAACAGAAAACATAAAAGCTCATTCACAAGCTCATATATTCGCACCTGGTCTTTAATCAAGGGATGGTTTTTATATTCCAAATGGATCGTAAAACTTAATTGAAACGCCGAATAAAAGTTATAAAATTTTATGTTAGCGTACTGTATATATATATATATGTGTGTGTGTGTGTGTGTGTGTGTGTGTGTGTGTGTGTGTGTTTCTATATATAGATTACTTTAAAATAACTAATATGAAGAATACATCATTTCCTACAATAAATTTCTTATAAAAAGTATTAAAATAATAATAATAATAATAATAATAATAATAATAATAATAATAATAATAAAAATAAAAGAATGGTTACCTGGAAAAGGTTCCTTAACTCCCTTGAAGTACTCCTGATTTTTCTTCGCTGGCACCTCCAGGATATCCCATTCTACCGACATGTAAAACTCTTTTAGGTCAATCCCGCGTGGAACGATACTATTGCCTTCCTGTTGCTGAAGGTGTTTTAGGTCCACCTGAAGATGCGGAAGAGAAAGTTTGTTTACAGTTTCATTACAATATGGACCGTAAACTCGATTATTCTACCTGACTTTCCATCAGTCTTTGAACTATTGAAGGACGTCTCTTTATGAAGAATGTCAATGACACTTCTTAAATGTGGTGATGCAGTTGATTTGTAAAGTTACGAAAATGTGGCATTTACGTTCACGAGTTTCTACAGTTCCAGAAAAATTGATGAGAATCAAGAGAAAAAGTCTTTCAACTTCATATAGATTTTTAAATTTTTTTTTATCGTACAATCCAAGGGTATAATTTTTTATTTAATTTATTAAAAATATTAAAAACTCTTCACTTCGCATTTTCTCAAGTACATAAAAATTGATATTACCCTAAAATTTAGAAAGTTCCTCTCAAAAATCGGTGTCAATTTTTTTTTTTTAAGTTGAGTAAAGTGAGGAAATAAATGATTTTTAACATAAAATAAAAATTGTAACTACTCTCACATTTTTTCATGGGCATCTCATACCCAGAAGTGAGTAACGGAAGTTTAGGTTGTTTTATATATATATATATATATATAATATATATATATATATATATATATATAAAACAACCTAAACTTTTAAGTTGCCATGTCAACGAAAACAAATCTGACCCAACTGAAGTTGAAAGTTTGTAATTTGGGAAATACTCGTACAATACGTTCATTAATCATTGCAACTCTAAATAAAAAGCGTACTCATTTCAATATATATATATATATCTGATGCAAACCTACAAGGAAAAGGAAAAATGATTCCAAGGCCTTTCGTGTATTCAGAAGTACACCTCGTCAGGGAATGACGTTGTATATACAGGGTGATAAAAAAAGTGTTCCACACATAAATTGTTAAAAAAAATTATAACACCTATGTGGATCGCCCTGTATTATGGTAGAATGGTACAGTCTCAGAAAAATGTTCGCCTAGAAACCAAAAATTTTTAAAACCCACAAAAGAAATACTAATCACTAACGTGTGGATTTTGCTCTTGAAATTTTGCTACTCTCACCAAAACTTCTTAAAATATCCAAAGATAAACACAATATTAGCAGTTAGCAATTTTTTTTTTTTTTTTTTTACAAATTTTGTTTGTAAAAAGCGAACTTTTTCCAAAAGTGCAAATGTTGTGATGCTCTTTTGTTAATACTTAAACACACTACTTAATACTTGTTACGCGAGTCTCAGACACCTCCCCTTCGCTATATATATATATATACCGAAAAGTGCCCCCAACACGATTCGAACCCGAGACTTCCTGAGTACGAGTCGCGAGCAGGGCTTTGAATTCTGGTGTGAGCATTTTTGTTTCACAAAAATCATGTGAGCTCATGCGTGTTATTTTGTATATATATATATTTTGGAAAAATATGTTCCAAAAGCACAGCCCAAAGGAAAGGAACTGGCTAGAGAGGCAAAAGAGAAGAATTTTCCGCAAAAGAAAGAGAGTAGCGACGAAGTTAGCAAATTGCGGAGACAATAATGCCAGGAAAGTAATAGAAGAAAAACTGGAGAGAATCGATTGGGAAATACAAACTCTGATAAAGGGCCATACAGAGAGGGAAGAGGAAAAGGTGGTAGGAACAATAAAGAAAAATCCAAAATACTTCTACAGCTATGCGAAAAGGAAAACAAAAATGCGCGCTACTATCGGACCCTTAGGAAAGGAAATAATGAACTAACAGACGATCTAAAAGAAATATCTGAAACACTGAGAGCCCAGTATGAATCGGTCTTCAGTACCGCAAAAAGTGACAAAGCGATGTCTGACAGAGATGCATTCTTCAAAGAGAAATTGCAAAGAGAATGTATAACAGACTTTGATTTTACCTCAGAAGATGTAGCAAGAGCTATAGGACAAATGAAATCACATTCAGCTGCAGCTCCGGACAAATGGAACACACTATTAATTAAAAACTGTAAAAATGAAATATCTACACCCTTATACTGGATATAGAGAAGATCACTAGACACAGGGGAAATACCGAGCATATTGAAAAGAGCAAACATTGTCCCTATATATAAAGGAGGGGATAGATATCAAGCAAAGAACTATAGACCAGTGTCCTTGACGTCCCACCTCACGAAAATATTTGAAAGAATAGTCAGCGAGAAAATCTATGACTTCTTGGAGGCATTGGAAAGATTCAACGAAAATCAACACGGATTCCGATCAGGAAGATCATGCCTATCACAGCTTATAGAGCATTATAACAAAATCCTAGATGCACTTGAAGGCAATGAAAACTATGATGTCATATACACGGATTTTGCTAAAGCTTTCGATGAATGCGATCATGGTATAATAGCACATAAAATGAAACATATAGGAATAACAGGCAAAGTGGAAAAATGGATCTACAACTTCCTCAGAAAACGACTACAGGTGGCCAAAATTCAAGGTGGATCATCATCAGAATCAGAAGTACGCAGCTCAGTACCACAAGGTACAGTGCTGGCCCCACTTATGTTCATTATCATGCTAACAGACATCATAGACAGTGGAGTTAACAACAACAGTATAGTAACACCCTTTCCGGACGATACAAAGATCAGCAGAAAAATCAGCAATGCAAATGAAGTCGAGAACTTGCAGAGGGACACGAACAAAATATACACATGGTCAGAAGACAACAATATGACATTTAACACCGAGAAATTTCAGCTCTTGAGATATGGTAGAAATGAGGAACTTAAACAGACTGCATATTATGCTCCAGATAGACAAAAAATTCAGAGAAGCACAAAAGCGGTCGACTTGGGGGTTATAATGACCGATGATGCCAAATTCGAGACACAAATCAGATACCAATGAACAAAGCAAATAGAGTCGCGGGACAGGTACTAAGAACGTTCAAAAGGAGGGACAAGACAGTAATGATTCCCCTGCTGAGAACACTGATCATACCAAAACTTGAGTACTGCTCAGCTTTGACGTCCCCATATAAAAAGGAAGAAACTAATAAACTAGAAGAAACGCAGAGACATTTTACAGCCAAGACTGATGGCTGCAAAGAACTCAACTACTAGAAAAATCTCCGTAAACTAAATCTGTACTCCCTGGAAAGAAGAAGAGAGAGGTATACCATAATCTACATATGGAAAATGATCGAAAAACTGGTACTAAACCCAAACTAAACCCAATTACCATCCAAACAACACTGGAAAATAGGAAAGGCAGAATGTGTAATGTTCCCAAATTAAAGGCCTGACAAGGGACTTCCTCAATTCTGAAAGAAAATAGCTTGGTTGTCAGGAGGCCAAGAATTTTCAACCAGCTTCCAAAGGACCTCAGAAACGTTACAGGGGTCAAAGACTAGATGCCTGGCTCAGGATGGTATCAGATGAGCCGGGTGTACCTGGCTATGTACGGTGGAGAGCGCAAGAAAGCAACTCGCTCCTCCACCAAGCCAGACCTAGATGTGGGGGCCACCAGCTTGACCTTCGTGTGAAGAGAAACCAACGCACGCAACAGCAACGAGGTTAACAACGAGGTGTGTGCATATATATATATAATATATATACACGGTGAACCAAAGTAGGTGGACAGTAGGTTGAATACGGTTTGTGTTATATTATATTATAACTATGGTGTTCATTATAACTATGGTGTTTGTGTTTTATTATATTAAATATTATAACTAAATTTATTTAAATTTTATTTTGTATTATAGTATACAAAAAAATTAAATATGTATTCTCAAAATAAACGTTATCATTTACTGTCCACCTACATTTGGTTCACCCTATATATATATATATATATATTATATATATATATGTATATGAGATCTGAATTGTAATTAAACCGTCCGACATAAAATTGAATAACATTCTTTGTATTCTTTATTCGAATGTAATAAAAATTAAATTTTACTTCACTTAATTAAAACAGAAAACGGAAACTGTTATTTCATCGGGTGAACTAATTAATTTAATTTGACGGCACAAAAAATCTAATTTGTATTTTATTGAATCGAGAAATTAAATTAAATGCAATTAATTAATTTATTTGTCATTTAAAAAATGGCTATTGAAGTCATGATTGTGAAGTAACAAATAATTTGGAAAAGGTCTTTTTTTTTGTAAATAAATTTTCGAGAGAATCGATATTTTACCGACAAATTTTCTTCGGATTATTTCAAGTTAACGATTAAGTTAAGTCAAGGTAAACTAGATTAGAATATGCCATGTTAGGTTAGGTTAAATTAGGTCCGTAAAACTGTCGATGAAATGAGTTGATAGGTCCATTCTCCCAGACGCCTCCCCGAACATTCTATACAGATTCACTACATCTAAAAACTATTCTGACTTCCTTCGTTTGACCACCGAGTTTCCTGTGACAGAAAAAGCCGTCGGAAGTCCTCGAACATTTTAACCATCGCTTTTGCCTCTTTCTGAGAACAAACAAGACCGAGAAAGACCGTTCCATCATCGAATCATAAAGTGAATGAAACCACTTTAATGACAGATACTCCATGAGTGTTTCAAAATGGAATTTCGGCTTTTATTTTGGATTGTTTGACATCGAATCGTTATTTTGTACAAACGTTTTGTACAAAAACAGAAACAAAAAATTTTCGTATAAAGGTTCGTAGTTCAGTGAGTGATACCGTTTCATTGTAAGTGAAATGAAGACACTGAGTTCATGGGTTCGAACTCCAATGATACTGGTAATAATAATACGGGAGTTAGCCAATGGTCCGCACTAGTTGGCCTGAGCGCTGTGCGTTTCTGACCCTCGTCACTCATTTTTATTATAAAATAGCTATTTTCGTGATGAAATCAAAATGAAGTTTAAAAAAAATCTACGCACATTATTACTCAATAAATGGCTCGGTGGCAGACAGCATCGGGTTAGCAATCTAATGGTTCTGAGGTCGAATCCCGCGTCAGACGGCGGAAATTTATGGCTAAAATTACGAAACCACCAAATTATCCGTCAATCCAGCAATGCATATGGATACATGGTCGAATCGGCAGGTTCAACAATATATATATACACAGTTAAATGTGCTTCAGGCTTTGATTAGAAAAAAGTGATTTGTTGAAAAAGCTTATTTGCCGATAAATGAGAAAACTTAATATTTTACAGAAAGGTTAACACTGTATTTGTTCCTTTATCTTAATTGGATCTATCATATAATGTTTTTCGTTGTAATTACCTCAAAGTTGGCACCGTTTTTCTTCTGTAAAAACAAATGTAATGAAGAGAGACCCATTTATTTCTCTTATTAATTTTATTACTTTTATTCTTCTCTAGAAATTGGTTAATAAACTGTTGAGAAATTCGTTTTCGGGTATAATTGTGGCGAAGGAAATTAAGATTTCACAAATACACTGCGTTTCCACTTATTAAGCAGATTACATTTTCTCCAATGTTTTCAAAAGTTTTTCCCCGATTTCAATGAAATTTGTAGCAAATAATCACTATATATAGCAGCATTGATGGTATTCATTTCGATAAAATATTTTGATAATTAAAATAATTATCTCGTTTTATTGAAAAATATGTAAAATATTGTGTTCCGAATTATTAAGCAAGTATTCTATTTACGGATCTAAATGGTGAAAATGGGTAAGAAGAAGGATTTAACACTAACTGAGAAAAGAAAAATAGTCAAGTTACTCGCTGAAAATATAAAATCTATTGAAATTGCGAAGCACTTTGGCAGAGCTTATCGAACTGTAAACAAGTTTGTAGCGGAGGGTACCAAACTGAGGCAGCGAAGTGATAAAGGAGCTATAAGAAAAGTGACAAGGCGGCAGATATCTGTAATCAAGCGCAAACTGCAAAGCATTCATTGTCCTCAAGTAAAGAGGTTTTTGAGCAGGCTGGCATACATAATGTACCAAGAACATCTCGATGTGGAATTCTCCAAACAATTGGCAAGACGTGTAAACCTACGATTCAGTCACCATTAACACCCAGGTACAAGAAGCAGCGTGTTGAATGGGCGCGTAGAGGTGGAAAAGAAAGCCCAGAAACTATTGGGTTATATCAGGAGGCAATTTCAGTTTCGGAACAAGGAGATTGTGCTCTCTCTGTACAATTCCCTGGTTCGGCCGCACCTGGAGTATGCTGTGCAGTTCTGGTCGCCCACCCTCAGGAAAGATATTGAGAGGCTGGAGCGCGTGCAGGCGAGGGCCACAAAGTTAATCCCTTCCGTTAGGCATATGGGCTACAATCGACGGTTACGCGCCCTGAACTTGTTTTCGCTGGAAACTCGGAGGCTGCGCGGTCAACTGATCGAGGTTTTCAAGCTCTTATGCGGGTTCAACGATGTCGATTTTAGAAACATGTTTAGTTTAAATGATAACCCAACTCGCAACAATGGTTGAAAGTTGGATTTGAAACGGTTTAGGACTAGTGTGTGTGGGAATTACTTTACGTATAAGATCTGTGACATGTGGAACAGGTTACCTTCAGAAGTTGTAAACAGTTTCTCTGTGGATCATTTCAAGAAAAGGTTAGACCAAATCTTGCACACTATTTGAGTGTGTATAAAATTTTCCGTGGCACCCGTTGCCATTGGTACCTCCTCGGTATGGGCCGCAAGGCCTTTTGAGGTACTTCTCTCTCTCTCTCTCTCTCTCTCTCTCTCTCTCTCTCCTCTCTCTCTCTCTCTCTCTCTCTCTCTCTCTCTCTCTCTCAGCCTTTCTATAAATTTGCTCTCATTCCACATCTGGAATATAGGATTGACTGGAGAGTTTTGTTTACAGCACGCACCCTCAACCCCAATCCCAGCAAAAAGTGTACAAAGTAATGGTTGCTGGTTGTGAACTTAAGCCATCTCTGCATAGTCAAACTTGTATTTCTATCGATAATTCCGGAATAGAGTCCACAACACACACACACACACACACACACACACACACACATATATATATACATATATATATATATATACACCTCGGTGGCGTAGTGGACTAGTGGTTAGCGTCGCTGACAACGAATTCATCAGCCCCAGATCGAGACCCGGTGACGGCAAGCGGCGCGCAGCAAAACCCACCTGTTCATCCTTTCACAGATAACTGGGTACCCCTGGTGGCCTAGTGGTTAAGAAGCTGGGCTGCTGCTGGTGGGGCGTGGATCGGCTTCCACGTTAAACTGTAGATCTAATGGGAGTGACAAGCTTGACTTTCGTCAGAATGAACAATTCGGGCGGAAGAAAAACCAAGTTTAACCAAGATTACACGTAACCACAACATTCCTTCACCCCCTACCCCACAAAAACCTTCCAAATAACCTCTCGCCCCCATCCCTCCAGCTCCCCTCCCCCACCCATTAGAAGACTCCCCCATTTCGCTGTCCGCAAATTGGAACGATTACCTCAAGTATTTTTGGGAATGAAAAATATATTAAATATTGAACGATTTTGCTTTTATTCCAAACTAATCTAAAATAACGTTTCAAAGTTGAACTCAAAATCTTTTTCTTTTTTGTCTTTTCAATTCAGAAATGAATTGTGTTCTTATAACTTTTGCTTCGTGATTTTCTCTCTCTTTCTTAAATATTGTATAAGCAGTGAACAATACCGAAATGTTGGCAATATCAAACTTTCCCAGAGTTTGGGCGTAATTTTGCCATTTTTATTTTGGAAGTTTCTCTAAATAACGACTCTCATTTTCCTTGCCGCCGTTCGGATACTTTCATTAGTGTTAGGTTACGCGTTCACCAGTTTATTAATTATTAATTTTTTATTACTAATTTCTGATCACTTAATACTAACTACGGTACTTATTACTAATTGCTCGTTACCCCTAAAATCCGAGTGTGCTTCTCACATTATTATTATTGTTATTATTATTATTATTATTATTATTGTTATTATTATTATTATTATTATTACTATCTTTGCCACGGGAATTTTATTCCCTGTGTATGGTATACAGTTGAGCGCCCAGTAACTCAGTGGTTACAGTGGCGGACTCTGAACGATAAGGCTCTGGTTCGCTCCCACCCGCTGGCTCCTGGGTTCGATTGAGTTGGCAGTTTACTCTATCATCCCTCGAGCTAAAGGCGACCTTCGGGGCACACTCAGTCGAACATCGTCGGGAAATGAACTTCCTGCCTGTTACTTTTTATCGTATACATTTGGGATTTGTCTAAATATATTTTTCATCTTTCCTTTTATCATTTTTTTTTTTTTTTTCAAACATTTGCTCGGTTTCCAATTATCGAAACTACGAAGTTTACGTTAGTTCGATTAAATATGTACAGTCGATTAAAAAAAGATTTTTGTTGAAAAACCCGCGTTTCTTATCGATACTTAATGGTATATAAGAAAAACGCCGTTTCGTGACATGATTTTTTTGAACCGATTGTACAGCTGCGGGAAAAAGTTCCGGGCCTACTTAAATACTATAGCAGGACCAGGAACAATTCTGTTAAGGAGTCCGGGACTTCAAACAATTTCCAGACCTCAACAGTTACGGTGGAATTATTCCTGAAGAATTAAAATTAAAAAATTCTTACGTACTCGATTCATGATGTTCTAATTTCTAAATGGTGCTGTTACAGAAGAAAATAAGCAGAAGGGTGCATTATTTTTTATACAAGGGGGAAGGGGCCCGAGAGGGAATTAACTTAGTTGATACTCTTTAAAGGGTGATGATATTTGGCTAAATATTTCGCATCATCATGAATAAATACTTAAAATGACGAAATACTGTTCATTTTGAGGCGATCATTTCGTTATTTAAAACATTTAATATAAGGCGAAATATTGAGCCAAACATGAACCGATCGTTAGTTTGACAATCGATTACAAAATCAACATTTTCATCCTTGAAACACTAAAGGTATATTTACTACACATACTTTTAAACCTAAACTTTACATGGAAGTATCAGTCCCGTAGCCGGGACTTCGGGGAGGTCGAAATTGTAGAAAGGCGGACCTTTTGGTGCAACGACCTAGTCACTGCCGAGGGGGGTTTAGAGTAGTTAAGTTTAGAGTAGTTTAGAGTAGTTTGTGAAGTTTCAGAAAAAAATGCAAAAAGAATGCGAGTGTTTATTTACTAAATGATATAGGGTGTCCCAGGAGGAAATGTCAAGAATGCACCATTTCACTCTTTGGGTATTTCTAAGTAGAAAGTATTATATCGATATGGGTCTGATTCCCAACCGTTACCGAGATACAGGCCTCTACATTTGGGTAATTAAAACATAATAAAAAGGCGATCTTAGATACTATTTAATGACACTTGTGGTTTACAAAAAGTACAAACATACAATACACTATTGCACTTATTGCAGAATGGTTTCAAAGTGACCCCCTCCTTCTTCAATGCACGTGGCGAGCCTCCGATCCATCGAGTCTTGTGTATAAAGTATCAGTGAATCCGTGCATATAAATTATAAAGTGAAATTCATTAAAATTAAGAAAATGCAATACAGTTTACATAATTTATCACCAGTTTTAATGTATGTATTCAAAACGAAATACGGTTGGCATTCGAGAAAGTTTGAACCAAGGCAGGAAAAAGGTCATAAAACGCAAAGGTCAGAAAACCTTCGAAATACCCTCGACCATCGAAAGGAAAGAAATAGAAATAAAAAATAAATAAATAAAAGAATTTGTGCGGGTATTTCTTTTTACGCTAATTAAGGAATAGCATGGCAATGGATCAAAATTCTCACTTAATCTGTAATTTGTGCAATCTGGTAACAACGGAAAACTTAGCGATTAGATGTGATTTCTGTCAACGACTGAATGACTTTATCTGCATGAATTGGAATGATAGGGAAATAACTCTTGTTTCGAACGCGAAACACGTGGGGATCAAGTTTTCTGTGGCGCATGTACACAGACCGTAAATTCTTTCGCGGTCTTTAAAGAAATGGAGATAGCGGACTCGAAAGTTACAGAAAAGAATGAAATAATGGAGACACATGGGTCCGAAATGGTCCCAACGAAAAACCGGGCGGATGAGAGAGAAGAAGAAATAACGAATAACAGGATAACAATATAAACAATATAATACGGAAGGAAGACACAGATGAAATAATGCCAAAATAAAGAACTTTGAAAATAATAACAAAAGAAGTGGAAACGTAGAAAATGTCGTATGTAAATACTACGCGAAAGGGAACTGCGGATATCGGGATGGGCATTGGGCAATGCATATATGCACGTCCCACATTATGCAAAACGCATTACACAAGTGGTTACTGCAAATTTGATAAGAAATGCATGTTCCACCATCTTACGGTCTGCAACACTTATGCAAGATAAGGGAGTTGCAAATACGGAAAAAAATGCCGATACCACCACCCTCAAAGGAACGCAACGAGTGAACAGAAAAAACGAACATCAAAGAAGAGTGCCAATTTTTTAGACGCAGCCAACCCATTTCAGCTGCTAAATACTATCCAACAATTACAAAATCAGCTGACAAATATAGGAATCCGAGAGCCGGACAGAAGGTACGAACAAAGGCACTTCATGTGTTATCGGGACAACAGGTACCGACAAATATAAAAAGAGGCAAATTCTCGGAGACCCACAAGGCAACGAAACCGGCACCCCCATTGGAAAACAAATCGGAAACACCTGTATCCGTAAACGAAAGAGAAAAAATAAAAATAATACTAGCCAACATACAGGGCCTTAAATCAAACCATTCCACGAACAAAGTTGTATACCTGAAAGGACT
Organism: Bathynomus jamesi; assembly: GCA_023014485.1. Lineage (NCBI taxonomy): Eukaryota > Metazoa > Arthropoda > Malacostraca > Isopoda > Cirolanidae > Bathynomus > Bathynomus jamesi. The sequence continues at coordinate 375,438 of JAJOZX010002969.1, read as the reverse complement.
CATGCAAGAAGCCGGAGCAGACTTTGCATGCCTCACGGAAACTCATCTAAAGGACTGCCAGGCGAAATGTGAAAATTGTGAGTCCTGTATTGACAAAAAAGAAATACAAATTGACGACTATAACATCCTCCGAGCCGACAGAACAGTGAGACGTACAGGAGGATGTGCTATTTACACACGCGAAAGGCACATAGCAGAAATGGCTATAAGTACCTCAAACAGCTACGTAGAATGTGTAGCAGCAAAAATTGAAAAATTAAATATGGTACTAATTGTAATGTACAGACCCCAAAACACGCCAACCACAAAATTTTCAGATTCCATTACAGAGGTAAGAAAATGGGTAAAAGATCTACACTCTCCAACCCCAAATATTTTTCTCTGTCGTGATTTTAATTTCCCATTCATGAAATATAAAAGGATAGGAAAAAATATATGTATACACCAGGACAAGGGGGGCACACGAGAAGACCAGGAGCAGGTAAAAATGCTACTAGTTTTAGCTGATGAATTTATGTTAACGCAAGAAACAACAGAAAACACAAGAAAAACCAACTGCCTAGATTTGGTATTCACAAACAACAGTAATCTAATTGATAATGTAGAAATATCCCCAACTATGATATCAGACCACAACATTTAACAACATCAGAAAAATATTAAATGATAAACTGCAAAGTATCGATGTCGTCATACAGGAACTAATCGAGAAGCATACAGAAAAAGAAGACGACGACGCTATAGAAACGATAAAGGCTAACTCAAAGTACTTCTATATTTCACAAAAAGAAAGTCGAAAACCATGCGACTATCGGACCTTTAAAAAATGAGAACAGTGATTTATCTGATGATCTAACAGAAGTATCTGAAATATTAAGAGATCAGTACGAATCAGCTTTCAGTATCCCAAAAACTGACAAATTGATATGCGATAGAAACGCGTTCCTTGAAAAGAACCACAAGGGGAAAGTATAACGGATTTCGACTTTACGACGGATGATATTACACAAATCATAAGGAAACTAAAAACACACTCCGCGGCAGGACCGGATAAATGGAATGCCACACTGATCAAAAACTGCAAGAATGCAATCGCTGAGGCCCTATACTGGATATGGAGACGATCACTAGATACGGGAGAAATACCGGACATCCTGAAGAGCGCAAACATAGTCCCAATACATAAAGGAGGAGATCGATCCGAGGCCAAAAACTATAGGCCAGTGTCGCTTAAATCTCATCTCACTAAAATATTTGAAAGAATAGTTAGAAGATCTATGACTTTTAGGAAACTAGGTGAGGACGTTACCAGAGACATCACAGTAATAGCCTTTGCCGATGATACAAAGATCAGTAGAAAAATAAGAAACCCAGAAGATATAGGATCTCTACAAACCGACATAAACAGAAACTACAAGTGGACGGAAGACAATAATATGAAGTTTAACACCGAGAAATTTCAGCTATTATGGTACGGAAAAAGAGAAGACCTAAAATCCATGAAATATTATACCCCAAATGGACAGGAAATTCAGAGAAATTCCAGAGCAAAAGATTTAGGGGTTGTAATGACTGACGATGCGAAATTTGAAACACAAAATAAGATAGCAGTAAACAGAGCAAAGAGAATAACAGGACAGATATTGAGAACCTTTAAACGAAGGAATAGGAATATAATGATTCCTCTACTAAAACACTGATCATACCCAAATTGGAATACTGCTCGGTCCTAACATCCCCATATAAAAAAGAAGACATTAGACAGCTGGAAGGGATCCAGAAAAACTTCACAGCCAAGAACAATGGATGCAAAGAACTAAATTACTGGGAAAGGTTACGCGAACTAGACCTATATTCACTGGAAAGGAGAATAGAGAGATACACCATTATTTACACTTGGAAAATAGTGGAGAAACTAGTCCCTAATCTTACTCTGAACCCTATAACTCCCCAAACAACGGTGGAAGGTAGAAACGGTAGACTGTGTCGTCTTCCCAAATTGAAGGCGAGACAAGGAACATCCTTAACCCTGAAAGAAAATAGTTTTGTAGTGAGAGACCAAAACTGTTTAATCAGTTGCCCAAAGACCTAAGAAAGATGAAGGGAGTTGCAGTGGACATCTTCAAAAGAAGACTAGACGCCTGGCTCAGAACAATCCCCGATGAGCCGGGCGTACATGGCTATGTGAGGTGGAGAGCACAAGAATCCAACTCACTACTTCACCAGGCCAACTCGAGAGGAGGGGCGACAAGCTTGACCTTCGCGAAATGAGAAATCATCGCGCGAAACCTTTGTAAGGTGTAAGGTAAGGTAAGGTGTGTGTATATATATATATATATATATATAATATATATATGAAAATTATTTCACGAAAGTAACACGTGAAAAATATTTATGATGAATAAAACTACGAAGGAAAGGAAACACAGAGTGGTGCTCAAGCGCTTTCGTCTAATGACATCCTCAGGAACACTGAAGTAAATAAAGAGTTTGAGAACGAAACTAGAAAAGCAGTAAGGTAATGCAAAATTCATATCGTGAGATGCTACAAGATTTGTACTTAACCCAACTAATTACTTTGTCATGTAAAAGAAATAACTGCATTACCCCAGATTCGTTTCAGCAGGATGGAACGCCTTCACACACTGCTTGTGAAATTTTGGGGGCAACAATCTCCCTTCATGAGCCCGTGGAATGGCCCCCATACTAACCTGACCTCACACCCACTGACTTTTTTTCTGTAGGATTACATAAAAGACAGGATTTATTCTACCAAGCCTAAGACACTTGAAGACCTAAACACCAAAGTCTATGAGATAGTCAACAACATCCCAACTGAGCTATTTCCAAAAATTATGTCAAACATTTGTGTAAGGTTGAATATAGTGTTGAAAAAAATAGCGATTACACTGAGCATGTTTAATTAAGGTTAATAAACTCCTATGCTTTACGTACCCATTGCGTTTTTCTTTGTTTAGATTCCTTTTTTTTTTTTTAGCTTAAAACATTTATTTAGAAATAGGGACATTTTTGGGGGACACTTCTTATAAATACCTTTCCTTTCAATCTTTCAAATGTTCCGTGCGATGATTCCTCATTTCACGAAGGTCAAGCTTGTCGCCCCTCCTCTCAAGGTGGCCTAATGAAGTAGTGAGTTGGTTTCTTGTACTCTCCACCTCACATAGCCAGGTACGCCCGGCTCATCGGGGATTGTTCTGAGCCAGGCATCTAATCTTCTTTTGAAGATGTCCATCGCAACACCACTCGTGTTCCTTAGGTCTTTGGGCAGCTGATTAAACAGTTTTGGTCCTCTCACAACAAAACTATTTTCTTTCAGGGTTAAGGATGTTCCCTGTCTCGCCTTTAATTTAGGAACACGACACAGTCTTCCTTTTCTACTTTCCACCGTTGTATGGGGAGTTACAGGGTTCAGAATAAGATTAGGGACTAGTTTCTCCATTATTTTCCAAGTGTAAATAAAGGTGTATCTCTCTCTTCTCCTTTCCAGTGAATATACGTAGGTTTAGTTCGTATAACCTTTCCCAGTAATTTAGTTCTTTGCACCCCTTGATCTTGGCTGTGAAGCTTCTCTGAATCCCTTCTTGTTGTCTAATGTCTTCTTTTTTATATGGAGATGTTAGGACCAAGCAGTATTCCAATTTGGGTATGATCAGTGTTTTCAGTAGAGGAATCATTACATTCCTATCCCTTCGTTTAAAGGTTCCCAGTATCTGCCTAGTTATTCTCTTTGCTCTGTTTATTGCTATCTTATTTTGTGTTTCAAATTTTGCATCATCAGTCATTACAACCCCTAAATCTTTTGCTCTAGAATTTCTCTGAATTTCCTGTCCATTTGGGATATAATATTCCATGGATTTTAGGTCTTCTCTTTTTCTGTACGTATTGCTGTCTTCCGTATTGTTGCCTTCCGTCCACTTGTAGATTCTGTTCATGTCGGTTTGTAGAGATCTGGGTTTCTGGGTTTCTAGATTTCTGGGTTTCTGGGTTTCTTATTTTTCTACTGATCTTTGGATCATCGGCAAAGGATGCTACTGTGCTGTCTCTGGTAACGTCCTCATCTATGTCAGTTAGCATGATTATGAAGAGTGGTGGAGCTAATACTGCTCCTTGTGGTACTGAGCTGAGGACCTCTGATTCTGATGAAGATACTCCTTGTACTGTAACGACTTGCCGCCGCTCACTATGGAAATTATATATCCATTTCCCTACTTTTCCTGTTATTCCCATATATTTCAGTTTATGTATTATGATTCCATGGTCACACTTGTCGAACGCTTTGGCAAAGTCTGTGTACATCATAGTTTTCATTGCTTTCAAGTGCATCAGTAATGTTGTTGTAGTATTCCATTAGTTGTGACAGGCATGATCTGCCTGACCGAAACCACATATATATGGGCTACGTCCTGGCCAATGTCGTAACACCGCTTCCCGGAGATCAGTGAAGTTAAGCGACATTGGGTCTGGGTAGTCGTTGAACGGGAGACCGTCCTTCGCGCCCAGATAATGTGCGACCCGTGGATCGGATCCCACGTAAAGCTGTAGGTCTCCTCCGTCATATGACCTTAGATGTTGCGAAGGAGGTTAAACAACCCCAATAAAAAAAAAATCCACATACATATATATATATATACACATATATATATACACACACATATATATACATATATATATATATATTAATACCGAGTATTCGGCATGTGATATTCGACCAAATACCGAAAATAGTTAACTTCAAACAAAAGTTTTAAAAAGCATAAATAATTACTAATTAGTATTTTTCTGTTTTTCTTTGTATATTTTATTCTTTTTGGTGATAATAATAAAATTTCAGGAACCAAACTCAAGCATTACCAATTAGTAATTTTTTATGCTTTTTAGAAATTTTACTTTCTAGGCGAATTTTTTTCCGAACCTGTATCTACCATATTTCAAAAAGGAATGAAATATATTTGGTAGGAACGCAAAACCCATTCGTGTAAAGGGACCAAAAATAAAACAAAAAAAAATGTGACCTTTTTGGTTTTTTTATGATAACAAAAGAAAAACAACTTGCATTGTTCTCTATTTGACCTTGAATGTAAAGAATTTTAATATTTACATGTTTGTTTACTTAGTTTTTAGTATTCTCTACATTAATAACGAATTATTTGAAATTCTTTTCTGAACCTCATTTTGGTCTTAATTGGAAAATGTTTCTCTAATTAAGTAGTAAATGATGGTGAAAATAAATAGAAATTTAAAGCTTTTATCGGCAGAAGCGTAATTTCCATATTACACACAATAATAACAAAACTAAAATAATAACAAAATAACTAAAATAATAACAAAAACTAACAACATAACTGAATAAAAGCTAAAATTAACACAACGTTAAGTGCAGCTACAGACAGGAAAACTGTCATGAGTGATGAACAGTTTGGCTAATCTGATTATCTGAGTTTTGGCTATTTTGCTTTTGACTGTGTTGAGTACGTTTGATTTCCTCCGGAAGTTAGAGAATGTGGTTATTAAACATTCGCGAGGCTGAACGTCTTGAAGGCGATTTATGCAGCGGTCTAAAGGATTTGTTATAAAGTAAATTTAGGGTTTCATCAGTACCTTCTTGTAATTAGCTCAGGCTACTACCCAAAGATATTTGTTCAAAAAGCACGAAAAAGAGTGTCTTTAGCTTTGCTTATACAAAATCTGAAGTCCCTTGTTATCACGCTTTGAAATTGCTTCCTTATGTCTGGTGATAAGGTCATCCAAATATTTAAATTCTTATACTTAACTTAGTGGTTCACTTTTCATTTCTAAAACCATCTAACTGAACTGTTTTGAGCCTTTAGGATGGAAATGTGTAGTTTTGTAGTTTCAGTATAACACTTGGATTAATATCACCGTTCTGTGATTATAATTTGCAAATTTTTGTAAGATAACCAGATCCTTATCGAAGGGATCATTAATAGCTAGTACCATGCAGTCGGCATAAACTAAGTTATCTCCATGTTATCTATACAACATCCTATTTTTGCCTCGTTCAGTGAAGTAATTAAGTGATCACAATATGTAATGAAGAACAGAGATGACAGCAAGGACCCTTGTCTAACTCCGTATGAGAATCCGAAACACTTCAAAACTACTCTGGTGAAAGTACCAAAATTACAATATATTTAATACATATAATGAAATAATCCTTTCTTCTAATTTCATAAAAGAAATATTGCGATTCACTCTATCATATGCGTTGATCATATCCACGAAGGAACAGTAAATACTAGAATTAGTATCCATTGTCCTTCCATACATAAATCAGTTGAGTGGGATCTTTTAAAACCAAGTGATTAGATGTTCATAAATAATCATTCAGTTACAAGAGCAAAAGTTTTCAAGTAATTTTGAGAAAGAAGCAACATCAAAAATGTATAATAATTGCTGGATAAAATTTCTATATTTATATTTATAACGTCATAAACTCCACATAGGAATATGCCAGCAAAAAAAAAAAAAAAAGACTAACACGAACTTAGATGTAGCTCGTAGCGCAAACTAACCCACTTTTTGTTATTCTTCATACTTTTTTTTTCTCTCCTTATTTGCATGTCTGTAACTCTCTTCATTGCATGTCTGTAGTTTGCATGGTATGATAGTGTTTGAGTTAAGAATGTGTTGCATGGTTTGTAATGCGTTCTTATTTTACTTCTTTTCATCTTCCACCCCTTTTCGGCGGAGTGGGCTGCATCCTCTACCTATCTATGGAGTAGAGGACCGGTCTGCAACTGCTGGAGGTATGTGTTGCTTTGAGTTAAGAATGTGTTGCATGGTTTGTAATGCGTTCTTATTTTACTTCTTTTCATCTTCACCCCTTTCCGGCAGAGTGGGCTGCATCCTCTACCTCCCTATGGAGTGGAGGACCGGTCTGCAACAGCTGGAAGTATTCTCTTCGACTATTTTTCTGACTTGTCGGCAGTGGCCGGCGGATGATGATGGTGTCTTTCTTTCTCTCTTTCTGAATGAATTTTAACCCAAGAGTGATAGGTTTTGCTACTTATTTAACCCCTTATTCTCTTCTTTTAACCCCTTACTTTCTTCTTTCTCTCGGGCTAACCTTAAAGTGGATCTTAGCGTCTTTGTTAGCCTTAGCTTCTGTAGATCTGTAGAACTACGAACGAGCATGGCTGAAAAAAACAATGAGATATGAAGATTCAACACATTAACATATTTTAAGTGTTCACTTGATAAGTCATCCATACTTGGAGAAAAGCCTGTTTTTTTAATTTTAATTACAGATTCTTAATTTCAGGTATGCTGAAGACCAAGTAATTTCACTGAACCCTTCCAAGGAAGTCCTGTTACAACTTACATGAAGGTTAACCCTTCTCAGGCCATTAAGAATGTTTGAAAAGTATGTTTTCCACAACCTTGCAATATCTGCATGTTCTTCCAAACACCCCATTAATTGTTGATGGGAGGGCATTCTTGGCACTGTTTCCTTAACATATTTTCAAACTATGTTGATCATTATTTAAGTTAACTTGAAACATTTAAGGTTCAAAAAGAATCTTTGTTTCCTGTTTGCTCTGCATTATGGCTGATTATGAAGAGTCTTACTTCTACGCATGTTCATATAAACTGGTCCTATTCTCGATCTACCAAAGGAAGATACCATAAATCGTTAGGATCTTTTCAGAGGAGCAATAAAAACGGAATATCGAAATTCAAAAATATTTTTAAAGAATCTTCTCTCTCTCTCTCTCTCTCTCTCTCTCTCTCTCTTCTCTCTCTCTCTCTCTCTCTCTCTCTCTCGAGAGAGAGAGAGAGAGAGAGAGAGAGAGAGAGAGAGAGAGAGAGAGACACTAAGGTCCACTCTAAGCTAGCCCAAGAAGGATGTAAAAAAGTTAGAAATAGCAATGAAAAAAAGAATACTGAAAATTTATACCATGTTTACACTTATAGACGTGTAAGGCTTGCACACAGGAATAGTAGTAATAGTAAGGTATAGAACAAACAAGATTCTCTCCCTCCTCCGCCAGCTGCTGACAGAAAGTAGTGGTGAAAGTAGATTTATAGGAAAGTAGGAGGAACTATAATGAAAAGAATAACTTCAGAGTTCATTCACACCATGCGTACACTTATCTCGTGTACCGAGCTACGCATTAGAAGACAACGGAAAATAAAGGATAGCATGAATACTAAATTACTAGTCTAATCTACGCCAAGCATTTTTTAAGGAAACTTTATTTCTTTATTATGTGCAAGAAGTCATAATTTTGTCGTTGCCTGCCAAAGCCACCATACCGAAGATTTATCATACGATTATATTGCGTACTTCATATAGGAATTACCTGATAATGCATAGGAATCACCCAGATAATATTATGCATTTCTATAAAACACCTATCTAGCCTGTTAACAAGGTGGGCGAATGTCTAAGCATGTTTTCTGTAATTGAATATCTGTCATGTGCATGAGTCTGCCAACTCTTTGAATGTCGCGAGTATTCAACTTGGGTCTCCTAAAATTTCAAACCAAACAATTAATATTTTCAAAATGAGAGACGAACCAATAGAGCAGGAACAAGAATTTAAGTATCTGGGTTATACTATCAGTAGCTCCTTGAGTGAGAACTCAGAAATTAGGAAACGATATCGAAGTTACTGTGCTGAGGCAAACATGATTATAAAAAGAACTTCAAATTCTGTACAAGCGAAGCTAAAGACACTCTTTTTTGTACTTTCTGCACCAATATTTATGGGCAGCAACTCTGGGTTAATTATAAAAAAGGCTCCGGCAGAACATTCAGTTTACTTTACAACAGATCCTATAGACTGATACGTAAGTTACCTCCAAGATGCTCAGCCACTCAAATGTTCACTAACCGCAACGTTCTGAGCCTCCTTGAGGTAACAAGATGCGCTCAGTACAGTCTAACGCGAAGAATGCAGTCAGTACGAAAATTGAAAGTATGATACAAGTGTTATGAGGTACGTCACACCTCGAGTTCACCATTTTGGAGTTAAAATCCTTTTAAAGCACTCTAGGGAATATTTATACTTCTACAGTTTAGATGTTCTGAAGTCGTCTAAAAAAATTAATAACAGATAAATAATTTGAATAAATAAATAAATAATTTTTTAAACTATTCGTTTTTGTTAAAACAAAAAACAGTTTCATGCTAATCTTGATGTAAACTAAATTCCGAATCAATACAAATGTTTAAAAAGTTATATACAAGCTTTCGTTTACCACTATTTTATAATTCCATGAATTTTATAATTCGCTTTTATAATTCAGTTCATGTATAAAGGTCCTTTCCCTGTCAAACGCATTTTTTCCTCAAAGGCAGTTTTGAAATACATGAAAAAAAAAAAATGCTCGTTTATGGCAACCAAATACGTTGTTGGCTGTTTGACAATCAGTTCAGATGCATAGTTAATTCAACCCTATATGCAATGATTGCTCTACTTATTTTTCTGGTATGACACTCATAAATGGTTAAATTAAACATTCGAACAAGTTGACACTTGTTATGGTTGTTGCAAAAAAAAATATTATTTTATTGTAATGTAATTGTATTGTACAGACCCCAAAACACGCCAACCTCAAAATTTTCAGATTCCATTACAGAGGTAAGAAAATAGGTAAAAGATCTACACTCTCCAGCCCCAAATATTTTTCTCTGTAGTGATTTTAATTTCCCATTCATAAAATATAAAAGGATAGGAAAAAATATATGTATACACCAGGACAAGGGGGGCACACGGGAAGATCAAGAGCAGGTAAAAATGCTACTAGCTCTAGCTGATGAATTTATGTTAACACAAGAAATAACAGAAAACACAATAAAAAATAACTGCCTAGATTTGGTATTCACAAACAACAGCAACCTAATTGATAATGTAGAAATATTCCCAACTATAATATCGGACCACAACATTATTGAAATAACCAATATAAAAGCAACAGGAAAGGAAAGAACACGAACAACAGAAAGAAGCAAATTCGAAATTTTTAATTTTCAATCCAAAACTATAAACTGGGAAGATGTTGCATCCAGCATGGAAGTAAAGATTGGAAAACCATTTTCGAGGCCAAGACAACGAAAGAGATGCTAATGACTTTAGAGAAGACGCTGGAAATTGTGGAAAGACAGGTTCCAAAAATACAACAAAGAGGAAAGAGAAGCAGATTCGAGAGACAAAAGAGGGCATTGTTTCGAAAGAGAAAAAGAGTGACTGCAAAATTAAGTAACTGTAAAGATAACAACATCAGAAAAATATTAAATGATAAACCGCAGAGTATCGAAGACGTTATACAGGAACTACAGTAGTTGAGAAGCATACAGAAAAGAAGAAGACGACGCTATAGAAGCGATAACGGTTAACTCAAAGTACTTCTATAATTTTGCAAAAAGGAAGTCGAAAAAACCAAGTGACTATCGGACCTCTGAAAAACGAGAATAGTGCTTTATCTGATGATCTATAGAAGTATCTGAAGTATTAAGAGCCCAGTACGAATCATCTTTCAGTATCCCAAAAACTGACAAACTGATATGCGATAGAAACGCGTTCTTTGAAGAAGAACTACAAGGGGAAAGTATAACGAACTTCGCCCTTACGACAGATGATATTATACAAGATATAGGGAAACTAAAAGCACACTCAGCGGCAGGACCAGATAAATGGAATGCCACACTGATCAAAAACTGGAAGAATGCAATCGCTGAGCACCTATATTGGATATGGAGACGATCACTAGACACGGGAGAAATATCGGGCATCCTGAAGAGCGCGAACATAGTCTCAATATATAAGGGGAGGAGATCGATCCGAGGCCAAAAACTATAGGCCAGTATCGCTTACATCTCATCTCATTAAAATATTTGAAAGAATAGTTAGACAGAAAATCTATGACTTTTTGGAAACTCGGAAAAAATTCAATGATAACCAACATGGGTTTCGGTCAGGCAGATCATGCCTATCACAACTAATGGAACACTACAACAACATTATTGATGCATTTCAAAGTAATGAAAACTATGATGTAATATACACAGACTTTGTCAAAGCGTTCGACAAGTACGACCATACATAAACTGAAATATATGGGAATAACAGGAAAAGTAGGGAAATGTATATATAATTTCCTTAGTGAGCGGCGGCAAGTCATTACAGTACAAGGAGTATCTTCATCCGAGTCAGAGGTCCTCAGTTCAGTACCACAAGAACAGTATTAGCTCCACTACTCTTCATAATCATGCTAACTGACATAGATGAGGACATTATCAGAGACAGCACACTAACATCCTTTGCCGATGACACAGAGATCAGTAGAAAAATAAGAAACCCAGAAGATATAGGATCTCTACAAACCGACATGAACAGAATCTACAAGTGGACGGAAGACAACAATATGAAGTTTAACACTGAGAAACTTCAGCTGTTACGGAACGGAAAAAGAAAAGACCTAAATTCCATAGAATATTATACCCCAAATGGACAGGAAATTCAGAGAAATTCTAGAGCAAAAGATTTAGGAGTTGTAATGACTGATGATGCGAAATTTGAAACACAAAATAAGACAGCAGTAAACAAAGCAAAGAGAATAACTGGGCAGATACTGAGAACCTTTAAACGAAGGGATAGGAATATAATGATTCCTCTACTGAAAACACTGATCATACCCAAATTGGAATACTGCTTGGTCCTAACATCTCCATATAAAAAAGAAGACAATAGACAACAAGAAGGGATTCAGAGAAGCTTCACAGCCAAGATCAAGGGGTGCAAAGAACTAAATTACTGGGAAAGGTTATACGAAATAAACCTACGTATATTCACTTCAAAGGAGAAGAGAGAGATACACCATTATTTACACTTGGAAAATAATGGAGAAACAGTCCCTAATCTTATTCTGAACCCTGTAACTCCCCAAACAACGGTGGAAAGTAGAAAAGGAAGACTGTTTCGCGTTCCCAAATTAAAGGCGAGACAGGGAACATCCTTAACCCTGAAAGAAAATAGTTTTGTTGTGAGAGGACCAAAACTGTTTAATCAGCTGCCCAAAGACCTAAGGAACACGAGTGGTGTTACAGTGGACATCTTCAAATGAAGATTAGATGCCTGGCTCAGAACAATCCCCGATGAGCCGGGAGTACATGGCTATGTGAGGTGGGGAGTACAAGAAAGCAACTCACTACTTCACCAGGCCAACTCGAGAGGAGGGGCGACAAGCTTGACCTTCGTGAAATGAGGAATCATCGCACGGAACCTTTGAAAGGTTGAAAGGTTGAAAGGTATGAATAATAAAATACATTAAACTAAAAGATCACTCATTAATAGTACTCCTGAATACTCATGTAATTTGTCTGTGTATTTTGTAGTTTTGCCTGTGTGTTTCATATTTTTTCTGTGTATGTACAAGTATGTTCCGTATTCCGTTGCAAATATTGCAAATAAAGAATCGAATTAAAGAAATGCAAATGAATTACGTGCAAAGTTGGAAACTACCAAATGTTACTAAAGTTTGGCGTAAACTCCAGAAATGGGAACAGCATTCAATATAAATACAAGGTTTGCGTTAAACGTTTGGCTTAAGTGAAACTATTTGAAAATGATGGTTGTGAAATTAAGGTTCTCCTCTTTCTTGTGACAGTTGGAATACGACTGCAAAACGAAAGACCGGTGTACGTCAGAGATAAATCACCCCTTTTCTCGCTTTAAAATGCGTAGAAAATTGAATTTAGGGTTCCTCTATCCTTGAAACGGCGTCTCCCGTGAACGACACAATGGGCTTTGGACTTGTTTGGCTGGACCTTTTTTTTTACATCCTTGTCGTACGGAAAGCACTGAAATGTGTTGAACTGGGTATAAAAACTGGGCATGCTGAAACCTTATAATTACTATACACATTTTGTATAGCCAACGTAAGTTTACTTTGTAAAGATGATATCAGTTTGCATTTTGTCTAGGAGAATTTACCTAGAAATAGATTAAATCCTGCATAAACAATCCGTTAACAAGAGTAAGAGATAATATATATATAAGGGCATTAAATACGAGTAAAAGGTGGTAGGTGGGCTACTGTCTCCTTTTTTCGAATAATTTAGCAAACGATCCCACTTATTCTTTCAACTAAAGAGAATATGAGAGAAGTCTTTATTCCCAGTAGGGACGCGAAGTAATATGTTATAACATTATGGACCCTAAAGATTTAAAAGGAAATAGGTATAAAAGAAGTAAAATAATTATTCCATTAAACTAAAAATCATTGAATTAAATGGGAGCCTTTTTTAACATGCCAATATCTTACGCGTTTCCAAATACTAAAAACTCTTTTTATATCGAAGAATGGCTGCCCGTATTGGAACTTTAAAACGGAGCATCTATTAGGCCGAAGTTTATGGGTGAAAGGTGGTCAAAAGGGGCACTTGACCTGTGTTTTAATCTGACTGTAAGAAAGTCCTACTGAAAGCAGTTCTTCTGGCTCGTAATTCTTCGTAATGGCGCCTTTTACGACAAACCACCATTCCTGTTTGACAAAGATAAATGTCTTAGCTATAACTCTCTCTCTCTCTCTCTCTCTCTCCCCGCAGGGGGTATAAAGGTTATGCACAGTCCTTCTGGGTGTTGTAAACTTTATACTTGGGGTGTGACAGCCCTCCGGTCCCGAGTCGTGGGATTCTAGAGAAATTGGCTGCCAATTCCTTTAGGTTCTTCCCGCAGGGGGTATAAAGGTTATGCACAGTCCTTCTGGGTGTTGTAAACTTTATACTTGGGGTGTGACAGCCCTCCGGTCCCGAGTCGTGGGATTCTGGAGAAATTGGCTGCCAATTCCTTTAGGTTCTCTCTCTTTCGGGAGGGCGGGTGAAGTCTGTTGTACAAACCTGTCCCGTGGGTTACTAGGACCCCTTCCCATCCCACTCTGTCCTTTTAGCTTAGGTTAGGGATGTTCTCCTCTGACTGCAAAAAAAAAAAAAAAAAAAAACTTTTTGTATTGTCTTTTTCTCTACTGTTACGATTAGGACGCTACTGCTATCTCATGCGTGGGAAGAGAGGCTTGGAACCTCTATAAATAACACCATTTAACTTCAGTTGTAGGTAAATATTTAGAGAGGATAATAGCGAGTAGGATTGTTGACCATTTGGATTCCTACAAGCTACTTGGGGACTCCAACATGGGTTTAGACGGCATAGGTCGTGTCTCACCATCATGCTCGAGTTTTTCTACGTCATGTTGAGTGAGTATGATAAGAGTAGGGCGATTGATTAGAAGGCCTTTGATAAGGTACCTCACCGCCGGCTAATGGCCGAAGTGCGCGCGCTGGGTATTGGTGGGGAAGTAGGTAGGTGGATTGGAAACTGGCGAAAAATGCCACAAAGTTAATCCCTTTCGTTAGGCATATGGGCTACAATCGACGCTTACGTGATGCGGGTTCAAAGATGTCGATTTTAGAAGCATGTTTAGTTCAAATGATAACCCAACTCGCAACAATGGTTAGAAGTTGGATTAGAAACGACTAGTATATGTAGGAATTACTTTAACACGTTGATAGTTTAAGATTAAAACCTCAGAAAACTCTGCAGGAGTTCGCTTGCTCGGTGTCTCTGTGAGCAAGCTAAATATAGAGCTATTTATATATTCTCCACTTTCCTGTAAAATTTCCTTGGCTACTTTTCCAGGGTCAAGGTATTTTCTTCAACCTTTTTCCGTACCTGCCTCTGGCAGGGAGGGAGCGGAGGGTGGGGAGAGAGCCTTCTACTTTTCTATCCAGTTTTCTACTACTGCTAGCATAGTTTGAAAGACAAAATTTTCCCTGGCACCCGTTGCCATTGGTACCTCCTCGGTATGGGCCGCAAGGCCTTTTGAGGTACTTCTTTTCCTTGTAACTCTCTCTCTCTCTCTCTCTCTTCTCTCTCTCTCTCTCTCTCTCTCTCTCTCTCTCTCTCTGAATGTCATTGTATCGGATCATATTTAGTTTACAAAGTGAATATAGTGAAATACAATTTGATTCACTCGATATAAAAGAAAAAATGGAAAAGACACCGCTCATACGATTACATTGTGTTTCCCAACTTTATCACTTCATATTTCGTCTCCAATAAAGTTATAACCAATATTGAAAACCTTTTCTCCTTTCCTCGAAAGTAGGGGAAAGTGGGGAATGGAAGGGGGGAGGATGCACTATGACTCAAGTAATAAAGTGGGGAAAGAAAATTGCATTTCGTGTTCTAAATTCGAGAGCCTGAAAATGGATCCGAATAAAAATGAACTTTTTTCTTTGGCATTCATAACTTTACTCTCCATTTCATTTCTATTGCACGCCCTCTTGCTCTTAAAAGCCATTTTATCATAACCACTATGCTCATCCAGCGTGATATATATATATATATATATATATTAGTAGTGGACCGGATGTCAGTATTTCAACATCCGCGGATGCGGATATTTAGTTAATCTATCAATATAATATAGAATTATGAATATATGACAATTTTTCAAATTTCGTGATATTACTATTATGGCAGGCAATGCATAAGAATGTAGGCATAAGCACACAAATAGCTGTGATTGTTTTGTATTTCCTCTCTGGTCATGCTGTATAGGCTCCGTCCACAAACCGGTGTCACCATCATTCACTGCGTTTATCTTCAGTCGTTCGCAAACATCGCTGTTATGGACATGTATTTAGCTGCTGAAGTTTCTCCATAAATAACTGTGTGTGTGTTTATACTCCAACCCGAATTTAACTTCTTATCAACGATGGCAGCCTCTGATATTGCTTGCAACACCCTTGTAAGGTGATACTCTGTAAAATCTGAAGATGTAGTGAATACTCGTCGGCCGTCCTTTCACGCCTCTTTTGAAGTTTTTAAATCGGCCTTAATTCATGCAAGAATTACGATTCAGAATGTTCAAGTTCTTTAAGGCTATTCTGACGAGCGTATCACAAGGGTTCCTAATGCTAAAGAAGTCTTGGAGTATATATCGAATTTAATCTGTGTTAAAGAATATAGTCATGGTGAAGTGAAGGAGTCGACCATTAGTGAGGAAAACCAGAGACTCTGAATTATGAAAGTCGGTGACGAATGGTACGAGAAACCTTATTACGTCATGTTACACCTCACCGATTACACCTCACGCAACAAAAAACGTGAACCTAGTGATTATGGATAATTTAATTTTTTTTTACCTATACATCACCGTTTACCACGATGCGGTGTCTAGTGAGCCATAGCTAAAGGATTGTGTAGTGTGTACCTTTTTAATAGAACTTGGTGACGAGTGCTTTTGTCTCCGAGGTTGGATCAGAATGGACACGCCTCTTTCCCGAACAGAGCTCCTCTATGTTAAGTGAATTACTCTCGAATCATTTACAGTAACGTGTTAAGTAATTTTGTCTATATAATTTTTCCCGCCCGAAACTATGTTTTCATGTTGGTGCATATCCTTACATGTTTTGTCCATCACTCTTGAGTCGCTACGTCAGTAACAGGCGGCGCCTTGATCCTAACTAAGACGCATGACTCACCACCACATCTGCGTCACGAGCTGAAGCAAGCACTCCGCCTCGCAACAGCATCTGAGCTTGGAGTGTTGCGACATGTTATTCAGAAGCCTCCTCGCAGTGGCAGCAGTACCACCGCTAAAAAAAGTATCCTTAACGCTCAATACGCCGTGACCCTTTCTAAATCAGTGAGTGTTTGAACGTAGCAGTAGCGCAATTAATTATGTGCTCGAGACACATTATGAACGTACAAACTCCGCCAAACGTAATGTTATTTATTTGAGTGTTGATGAAATGGCGAAAATCTTTATGTTGGTTGAAAAGTGGGCGGATGAAAATTATAAAATACCAACTATCGCGAGAGCAACAAAAGTGACGATCAGTGATACCCCCTCATACTGTATTAGTTGCATATTAACTGTTAGCCGTAATACGAGTCAATCCTGCATTGAAACATGATTGATGTGGAAAACTAATCTAACACCTTCAGTACAAACAATGTTAATAACGAACAAGTGTCCACGCGTTACTGTTTCATTCTCGAGATACCAGTGTTTCCCAAATTTTGTTCCCTGAGGCACACTTTTCCTCTCGACAGCCAAAGCTGGATACTATCTGCTTTGCAGATAGCTGGTGAAGAAGCTATATTTTTGGGGCCTCTCTGCAAGTGACGCGTTGCCCACGTTGGGCTAACAATGAAAAAGAAAAAAAACTAGTGTTTGTGATTTACCATTACTTATTTGGACTATAGTGAATTTAATTTTCCCGGAAGAGTTCCTTGTTCCATGCACGGTCTGTGTGTATCATGAAAAAACCTCAGGGGACTATTCTGAGTTCAGTCCCATCATGAAACGGACATGTTAAGTGCCTTGAAAAGTGGACGCTTAATTTTGCCAGTTGAGGTTTAAGTTTTGGTTGTTGGCTAAAAATACGATAGTTACCCCTTTTTCTTTGATGTATTCAATCCGACGTGAATGCAACGAGTCTTTTGTTTATACTGAGGTTTGGAATATAGTAGGCTAGGTGTAGCTGTAACCCCTAGATCTTATCCCAAAGCTGGATCCTATCTGCTTTGCAGATAGCTGGTGAGGGAAGCTATATTTCTGGGGCCTCTCTGCGAGTGACCCGTTGCCCACGTCGGGTTAACATCATGAAAAAGAAAAAACTAGAATGTTTGTCATTTACCATTACTTATTCGGACTATAGTGGATTTAATTTTCCCGGAATAGTTCCTTGTTCCATGCACGGTCTGTGTGTATTATATATATATATATATTATATATATATATATATATATATATATATATATATATATATATATATATATATATATATATATATATATATCAAAGCTCTTGACTTCTCCTTAGGGAAACGGAGCTTACAGATGAAAAGAAGTACCAACACAACAGCAAACATTTTCGTTTATTTTTTGTACTTCAGACGTTTCGACAAATCTTTTGTCATCATCAGTGAATTATAAACCTTAAAATCTTAAAACAAAAATAAGAATAACTAATTAAAATTACATCAATACAAAAAGGAATTATAATCATTAAAATGAAATATATACGTATATGAAAAAGACCTCCTTCGTAGGCATAAACTTTTAGGATCCTTGCCTATCAATATATAAGATAAATGCTAAGCCCACTTCTGCTTACCGGTTATTTCAGCCTTCCACATCGTGTACCAATTTCCATTACAAAAGTGAATTTTTAAAAGAAAATTTCACCAAAATTGTCTCTCCCGTTTGTTTTATAAAAAAGTATGAAGCTTCTTCTCCAAATATTCATCGAAGATTTCATTTAACCGATAAGTTATCAGAGAAAAGAAATACAGTATCTCTCTCTTCGGCAATTACGACATTTAAATAAAACTTTTAACAGCTCGTGTTCATTTCACATCAATATTTTTCCAGCTACTGACTTCCAACTCGTTTATAAGAACCGTTTCTCACTCGGATCTTCTTTTAAATTAAAAGTACCGTTCCGGCTTTGAGGCGCTTTGGTGCGGTTCATTTGCGTACCTGCGTTCGCTGTGAGCAACGAAAATACTTAGCTAATAAATAATAATCAATGAGGAGGGTCAGAAACTGTTACAATGCTCAAGCCAGACTAATGCGGCCATTTGCGCCAACTCCTAGATTATTATTAACCAGCATCATCGGGATTCGAACCCCCAACCTAAGTGTCTTTATTTCGCATGAAGGGAAACGGTGTTACCCACTGAGTTATGGGGGTGCTCATACAATTATTGAGTGATACATACTATTATTAGTTATACATAGAACTAAAATTACGTCAAAAAAGAAACTTTATCCAAATAAAAATTAATTTCCACCAATCCTCCTACCTCACAATAATAATAATAATAATAATTGGGTTGTTTAACCTCCTTCTCAACATTTAAGGTCATATGATGGAGAGAACCTACAGTTTTACGTGGGATCCGAACCACGGGTCACTACATAGTCTGAACGCGGCGGACCGTTTCCCATCCAACTACTATCCGACCCAATGTCGGTTAACTTCGCTGATAAACGGGAAGCGGTGTGATAACATTATAGCCAACCTCACAACGAATTCTAGAATCACTTCATCAAAAAATTGCGACCAGCCTTCAAACGTGACACATCTGTTGTTCCACTCCTGATACTTTATAAAATAACCAACCAACTATCAACAGGAACTTTGTAATACAGGGTGTCCCGTAAGTCTGGACCCATAGGGATTTATAATATATTTTTTTATTTGTTATTATTATTATTTTATTATTATTATTTTTTTATTATTTTTTATTATGATTTTTATTTGTGGGGCCACTTGAAAGCCA
The DNA here is from genome assembly GCA_023014485.1 of Bathynomus jamesi. Taxonomy (NCBI): domain Eukaryota; kingdom Metazoa; phylum Arthropoda; class Malacostraca; order Isopoda; family Cirolanidae; genus Bathynomus; species Bathynomus jamesi. The sequence continues at coordinate 356,096 of JAJOZX010002969.1, read as the reverse complement.
AAGTGTACGAGGTCAAACTTCAGAACATTTTCCACCTTAAAGCACGCATTGTGGAGGCGTGTCAAGAAATTTCTACGACTGTGATTCAGAAAGTGCTGTCGCAGTGGAAATTGCGTCTTCAACTATGTGTGCGACACAACGGCGGACACTTTGAACAGATTATGTAATAAATTTTTGGACTATTTTGTAATTTTATTATTTTTCCCTATGGGTCCAGACTTACGGGACACCCTGTACAATCCAGTTTACTTACGGTAATGCATTCCAAATAAAAAGGTGTGTTTGGAGATCTACTTAACGAGTAGTTTTGTATTTTCATTTTTATTTTAATTTGTTAAGTTGTATTTATTATTTACGTTTATAAGTTGTGATCACAACTGTTTCACCTTGAAAATGGTCGAATTGACAGAAACAGAAAATAAATATAAGATGAATTCGTTAACGTCTCTCTCTCTCTCTCTCTCTCTCTCTCTCTCTCTCTCTCTCTCTCTCTCTCTCTCTCTCTCTCTCTCTCTCTCTCTCTCTCTCTCTCTCTCTCTCTCACGCCCGAAGCGATCGAGGAACTGCGTGCGGACCTAGGTAGGATAGGAGAGTGGTCCGAAAAATGGCAAATGCCGTTTAACTTGGGTAAATGCAAAGTGATGCACATTGGCTACGCCAATCCCAAGTCGGACTACTCGATGTTGGGCAGTAATATCGAGGTGACTGATTTAGAAAAGGACTTGGGTGTGCTAATTAGCAGCGACCTTAAGTTTACGAAACAGTGTGTAGAGGTGGAAAAGAAAGCCCAGAAACTATTGGGTTATATCAGGAGGCAATTTCAGTTTTCGGAACAAGGAGATTGTGCTCTCACTGTACAATTCCCTTGTTCGGCCGTACCTGGAGTATGCTGTGCAGTTCTGGTCGCCCACCCTCAGGAAAGATATTGAGAGGCTGGAGCGAGTGCAGGCGAGGGCCACAAAGTTAATCCCTTCTGTTAGGCATATGGGCTACAATCGACGGTTACGCGCCCTGAACTTGTTTTCGCTTGAAACTCGGAGGCTGCGCGGTCAACTGATCGAGGTTTTCAAGCTCTTACGAGGGTTCAACGATGTCGATTTTAGAAGTATGTTTAGTTTAAATGATAACCCAACTCGCAACAATGGTTGGAAGTTGGATTTGAAACGGTTTAGGACTAGTGTGTGTGGGACTTACTTTAAGTAGAAGATCTGTGACACGTGGAACAGGTTACCTTCAGAAGTTGTGAACAGTTCCTCTGTGGATCAGTTCAAGAAAAGGTTAGACGAAATCTTGCACACTATTTGAGTGTGTAAAGACATTTAGGACCTCAGTCTGCGGAAATTCCTTTTCCTATAAAATAGTTAATATCTGGAACCAACTTCCCTCAGAGGTTGTTTCCAGTCAAAGTGTAAATCTGTTTAAAAATAGGCTAGACAAAGTACTGAACACACTCATAGTTTAAGATTAAAACCTCAGAAAACTCTGCAGGAGTTCGCTTGCTCGGTCTCTGTGAGCAAGCTAAATATAGAGCTATTTATATATTCTCCACTTTCCTGTAAAATTTCCTTGGCTACTTTTCCAGGGTCAAGGTATTTTCTTCAACCTTTTTCCGTACCTGCCTCTGGCAGGGAGGGAGCGGAGGGTGGGGAGAGAGCCTTCTACTTTTCTATCCAGTTTTCTACTACTGCTAGCATAGTTGAAAGACAAAATTTTCCCTGGCACCCGTTGCCATTGGTACCTCCTCGGTATGGGCCGCAAGGCCTTTTGAGGTACTTCTTTTCCTTGTAACTCCTTCCTCTCTCTCTCTCTCTCTCTCTCTCTCTCTCTCTCTCTCTCTCTCTCTCTCTCTCTCTCTCTCTCTCATATATATATATATATATGTCACGGTTCACAATTTTCCGTTTCAGAAAGTAAAAGTTCCCGAAGTGAGAATTTCAGAAATTGGAAAACATGAATAATAATGGCGTAGGGGTGGGGGATTGTGACGCAAATGCGAGCCCAACTGAAGATATTTTTCGTGATACCTCTAACTAGGAATGGGAATTTCTAAAATGGGAATGGGAATAGATCGATTTACGAATGATCTCATTTGAAATTCAGAGGCACATATTTTCGGGATGGTGATGGGAGTTTTGCATTTGTTTGGGTGCCATGGGAAGGTGCCAAATAACATCTATTCATCACTTGGAGAAAGAAAATGTAGTCGTGACCATTTTGTCTACATTTTCTCGTCTAATTTTATAAATGACGATAAATTACAAGTTTATAGAATATATTTGCACTAAATTTGTTAATGATTTCGGATCATTTTTAATGTTCGTTTCTTTGGTGACAAATATTCACGAAATTTCACGTAGAATTCTAAGATATTAAATTAAGAAGTTGAGGGATGAGTCGTGACCACGTCACCTCACCGCTTCCCAATCGATCAGCGGGGTTGAGTGACGTTGCGTGTTATCAGTAGTTGGATGGGTGATCGTTCTCTGCGTTCAGATGATGTAGCGACCCGTGGTTTAGATCCCACTCTAAAGCCGTGGGTCCCTCCGTCACGTAACTTTTGCCGTTACGAAGGGAGTTAAACAACCCAAAACATTACTATTAAGAATTTTAAACTACATTTACAAAAATGAACCTAAAAATGAAAAGAAGAAACTAAAAAATAGAGGTTTTAGTGGAATTTTAGAAATTTATTTATTGAAAATTACTGAAATGAGTAAAGGAAAAGTCTGATTAATGCAAGATGAATTGACTGAAAGAAAAATGATGCTCGGAAAATGTGTGAAATGAGAAACATGGCATGTGAAAGGTGACAAGCTTGAACGGAGGGTAACATTTGAAACAAAACGTCTTGCGTAACAACAGTCTGACATTTGAAAAGCAGGGCAAATGTTCTATAATTAAGGCATGGGAAAATGTGTTATATTTAAAAAGTATATCACATGAAATAATATACGGACTAAGACTGCTTTCACTTCGCGTGGAATATGATTTGCGCATTGTCCACGCTTTTACGATCTTGCAAAGGAAAGATCTATGGTGAGGGTCAAGAGAGAGACACACACACAGACGGTCCAAGGAGTGAAAGTAACTGAAAAGCCGATAGAAAAATGTCAAAAAAATTAAGTTGCGGTAAAAGACAGGTAATTTGCATGGGAGAAACGGGAGGTCAAAGGGAAGCAGCATTTGGTCTCAAATTGAGAGGGTGTCAAGCCCCTTTTACGAAAGATATAGTTTGAGTTTTACTGCGCTTGTGTTCCTATATTCGTGTATGGGTTTAGGAGTGTTATGTCAGTGCAGGAAACGGGAAAATTTGAAGGAAGGAAGTGGTTTTAAGAAGCGTTTCTCGGCTCCAGTCTTATGAAAAATTTTGCCATATAAAACATGAGTTTTATGACTAGACTCTTCCATTACTGTTTGGCAGTAATATCACACGGAAATACCACGCATGAACGCGTGCGTTTTTGCATAATGCAAATTTACACACTCGCACACACACAAATGTGAGTATCTCCGCATAAACGAGGTACAGTACCAACATTTTTTAAAAGATCAATTAACCAATTTAAGAAACCAACTAACCAAACCTAATTTAACCTAACCTAACTTCAGTGCCATCGAACTGATAAGGGCGTGATATGTCAGCAGGGCCGCCGAGAGGGCGTGGAAGCCGGGTTATATCCCCGGGCCTGGACCTCTAGGGGGGCCCGGAAAGAGGGGGGATAAAATCTAAAAATATTAATAAAGCAATTGATTAAATAACAGACAGGAAATATAATTAATGAACGTACATTTTATAGAGATTATCATACTGTATGTTTTGAATAGTGACTTGGACATATAATCAGTTTGCTCGTTATGTACACAAAAAACATTCATAATAAAATACTGAGTAAACAGGGGGGCCCGTGGCAACTCTCGCCGGCCTTGGATATGTGTTTCGAACGCAAATGAGGGCTCGAAGGGGATTTCCTCTTAAGTCATTAAACAGTGAGGTACTCGCTAATCTAGCCTAACGTAACCTAACCTAACCAAGCCTTAATTAACCTAACCTAGCGTAAACTAACGTAATCAGGACTAACATCTTTTTTTCCGACAATAAAAATGTTTCTAGAATTTTTTTTTATCAAAATGTTCTAAAGTTCCGAGGTACCAAAAGTGTTATTTCATAAAATAATTACTCCACTACATCTACTTATTAGCAGAAACTCGACTCAATTATGTCCAGTTTCCAACGCATGCACGTGAGCGCGCGCACACACACACACACACACACACACACACACACATGTATATATATATATATATATATATATATATTATATATATATATATATATGTGATACAACTCGGAATGGTCTCCTGAGAAACTTTTGTTACACACAGACCCAGACCATGCACGGTCTGTGTGCAACATATACAGTGTATATAATGCAAACCCATGCAATTCATCCCATATATATATATATATATATATATATATATATATAGAGAGAGAGAGAGAGAGAGAGAGAGAGAGAGAGAGAGAGAGAGAGAGAGAGAGAGAGAGACCAAAGCGATAACAAACATCAACTTATTTTTACAGACGTTTCGAAAGTACTCCTTCCATCTTCAGTGCTAAAACATATTTAATTACATTCAAATTTAAGAACTGGAAAAAAATACAATACAGATCACTACTTATAATATTGTGCCTTTCTGTGTCATTATAACATCATAAAGAAAAATGGTTAAAAGAATGTCTCATAGAATTCAAACAACGTGTGGACGTTACATTTACTACCTTCGAGTCCGCAGACCATGCTTCTCAATTCCTTACTTATATTAATAATAATAATAAACATACCAACATAAAGTTTACCATGGAAACAGAAAATAATGGGTCTCTCTCAGTCTTGGATGTACTGAAACGAGACTTAATAATTCTTTTGAAATTTCTCTTGATAGAAAAAAGACGTACGCGGGTTTAGGCTTTAATTTCCTCATTTTCGCACCAAAATTATTTAAAATTAATAGTATTCGTACTCTCCTAAATAAAGCGTTTAGAAACTCACCAACATTTAAATTTTTGGAGCTTCAGTTTAAGTTTCTACTAAATTACTTTTGTAATAACTTTTAACTAACGCATTGATAGAATCTCGTACAGTATTAGAAACTTTCTCGATTATTTACGCACCAAAATTCAACTTCCCAACTGTTTCGAAAGACTTTAAATATATAAGTATGCCCTACCTCGGTTACGTTTCAAACAAAATGGAAAGAGAGTTAAAGTCTTAATTTCGCAAACTTTATCCTCAAATAATTTTTAAAATTATTTTTGTAAATGAAAGGTCGATCGTATAATTTATTAAACATAAAGAATCCTTAACTCGTGATCAGAGCTCATGCTTTGTTTATTCTCATGTACGTTCCGAGTGTAATGCCGGATATGTTGGGCCGTTGGCTGCTCTGAGCGCCAATTTGAAATTCGTGCTCATGAGCATTTAGGTGCGAGTTATCGTACTTTGCAGCCTCTCTCCAGCCCTTCACATTCCGTACCAGAGCTCGTGCTGTAAGCAGTTTCTTCACCCAACACTCAGTCGCTATATCTGTACGGGGGTCTTGTCCGCCCCTGTATGGAATACGATTCTCACGTGATGGGTGGTTCAACCCACACAGCCGTACTTGACCGGGTGAAATCAGAGGCTTTTCGTCTCATCAATTTCCCACTTCTTACTAACTGTCTTCAAGCTCTCTCTTCGCCGCAGTGTTGCATCACTATCGCTATATAACGGACACTACTCTTCTGAAATCTCTAACTGCATGCCTCTTCCTTCAAGGAGAGCATGCAGTACCACATTTTCTACACATTCTCAATTCCTTTTCTGTCCAACTCCCTAACGCAAGGTTAATCGGTATTCTCACTCCTTCATCTACTCAACCAGTCATCTCTGGGACAATCTTCCTCAATCCATCTTTCCCCCTGTCTCTGATCTCCAATCTTTCAAACGCAGAGCATCCAGGCATCTCGAAAACCCTGGACCTTGATTTTGGCTCTCCTCTCGTTGCTGCATAAGAAAAAAAACCAAAACAATAACCACCGTCTTTTCCTTTCTGATTTTTAAAATATTAACCGTTGTTATACGTAGTACAAATGATCTGAAAATACTCGAATCTCTCTCTATATATTTGTAAATTGAAAACCATCTTTAAATGATCACCAGACATCCGTCGAACTATCGCTGGTAAGATGAATTTTTGTACATTTTTTTAGATTTTAACTTTTTTTTTTAATTGAACTGAATAACCTTTATTAATAATAAAATAAATACATTCTTTTCAATTTACAATGACATGAATAATTGTGAAGCTCGACTATTTATTTTATTTAATTTGGCCCTTAAGCTTTAGGCTTTACTGGGCTCTTATTAAAAATAAACGGCTAGTTGTTATTAATTAATAATAATAAATAAATAAATAAATAAATAAATAAATAAATAACTTTTTAGTTTAATTGTAAACTTTTTATTGCATATTACTGTAAATAGTCATCTATATTGTATTTTTTCAATTTCTTCAGTTTTTTAAAAATTTTATTTTTAAAATCACTGTAATTTGAATGAAAGTAAATATTATTTTAGTGAAGATGGAAGGAGTCTAAGAAACGTTCGTAAAAATAAAATGATATTTGCTGTCGATTTGAGCTTTGTTTTTATACTGTGCACGTTTCACTAAGAACTCTCTCTCTCTCTCTCTCTCTCTCTCTCTCTCTCTCTCTCTCTCTCTCTCTCTCTCTCTCTCTCTCTCTCTCTCTCTCTCTATATATATATATATATATATTTGTTAGTCTTATTTGATTAGAGTTTATTCAGTGTATTTGGTTGCTTAAATCAATTTGCAGCCCTCTGTAAATGTGAGTCAGTCCAAATACATGCTCCAAACAAGCAATTAAGATACTCAATTTCCAAAACAAACAGAAGACCTCAATTGTATTCGCAATAATACTGTAAGTTCTGCTTACTTCTGTAAAACTACTTTAAAACTTTGAAGGGTTTAAATTTGTTATTTAAGAATGGGTTTACATAATAGACGTTGCTTCATCGACAGTATATTGTATATTAAATAACATAATACAATTTAATAGTGTATCCTCTATATATCTGTCTATGTATGTGTAATATATATATATATATATATATTATATATATATATATATATATATATATATATCGGGTGGCCCAAAAAAAACGCCTTGAGATTTGAACATCAATAATTTCAAAAATATGCAGTTCACATCTTTGATGTGACGAGGAACACTCCCAGGTTTCTTGGATCTGCGTCCAACAGAGTTGAAGATGATCTGCTGCCCGATGGATGTTGCAACCTTGGACTTCTCAGAATCAGGAGCCGGCTCATCGATACCTGGTCCATCAAGAAGCATGTGCAAGAATGATCTCAACGTGGGCGGGATGGATTCAGCTTCACATGAGGTTGAGAGGGAGCCTGTGAAAGCCTGCTTCATGTGGAGATAATCTCGCCGGATGATCTTGGCTGCTTTGTGGGGGATGGAGACTTCAGTTGATGTATTGTTTTCCATATCAACTACAGCTTTGCTTAGGTCGTCGTCGAAAACAAGAGATCAGCAACGATTCATTGGTATCGCCTTGATATCAGGAATCATGCGCTCAATATCCTCTCGAAGGCGTGTTGTACTGCATTTGATGTAGGGAAAACCGAGAGCGGCGAGGCGCTTGTCATAGAGGGCCGTCAAGTCAGCCATTGCCAATGACGTCCATGAAACACGATTATCTTCAATAAAGTCAAGTAACTCGTTGAGAACATGTGCTCGGATCACCTGAATCGCATGACTCTCAGTCGTGTCACATCCGACCGTCGTCGCTTTCCTGTAGAGCCGAGTCAGGCACGCAAGATGATAGACGGCATTAATAGCGACCATGTCACCGGCAGAAAGTTTAGTCAACAGACGCTTGTCACCTAACACTCGATCGCAATCATTGACTTTCTTATCCAAGGCAAGAGTGGAGGCCTTCCTCAGCTCTTTCTTCTTGCCCACTTCGTCACAGAAGAGCCATGGAGTGTCGACTGGTTCGCTCGAAGATATAGAAGGTGAGGGTGAGGCCTGTGTGATGGACCTGGCACCACTGTTCATGCGGCGAGTTTTCACCGGGCTAACTGACTCTTGCCCTTGATATGATGCTTTTTCCTCGCTCTCTGCACTTTTTGATTGTCGACAGCATTCCTGCAAATTTTGTGCCACACTACTTGATTATACATCATCAGCTGCACTACATTATGAGCACTGCCACCAATGTCATCCACGACTACAAAGTCAGGCAACTCCCCTAATTCCTTGAGCTCCTGGATGTTATCCGTAACTTCTTTATAAGAGATTGAAAGTCTTTCAGGTTTGTTTCTCAATTTTACAGATGATGAAGGATTCTTAGTCGGTTCATAGCTTTTGTCTGACTGACATATGAAGCATAAGCTCCAGTCGCGAGTGTCCATGATGGCAGGCGTGCTTTTAGAGCCACTCATTTCGGATTAATCATTGTGAATCTGAAATCTGAGATTGAATTTCTAAAGGTCACAGAACTCAGAAAAGTGTGTGATGACTCGTTTTCAGTTAAATTCAGCATGAGAAAGCCATTTCTGAGGTTATTTTGGGGTTTCAGGTTATTTTAGGGTGTCTCACTCCGTCATTTTGGAAACTGCGGAAAATCCCCAATTTCAACATGGCGGCCAGCGGCCATATTTGATTTTGGGGGCAAAATGACCTCCAAACCCCATAATAACCTCAGAAATGGATTTCTCATGCTGAATTTAGCTGAAAACGAGTCATCACACACGTTTCTAAGTTAAATGGTTCAAAAGTTAGAAATACGGTCATTAGCAAAATTTATGCTGATTAGGCATAAAATTAAGCATGTCTATGCATAGATACAACTTGTGTCTTTGGATAAATTCTTTCCTATGGCCCTAAGGAACTTCCATACCAAAGTGGACCTTTGCATCATGATTTCAAGTGGCCACCCTATTTTCTGCACTTAACATGTCCACTAGTACGCGGATTCCAACATTTTTAAATCAATAGCATCAGAAGAAGATGACAAAACAAGAAAAAATGCTAATATTACAGTAATTGGATGATTACAATTAATAGCATGATTACGTATAGCTGAGAATTATGAATTAGACATGGGTCAACCAGTCCTATAAGTGAGAGACACCCCCGAGTACCCAGCATTGCAACTCGCACCCGAAAATATGTAAACAACAGAGGTATTTGTTTATAATCTCGTTTTAGCCTTGCTGATAATGAATCTAGTCAGATTCGAAACGTCATATTGTGCAATAAATATTTTATACAATTCATATATATATATATATATATATATATATATATATATATATATATAATATATATAAATAATATACCTCGTCAACATAACATCGTTCATGTTCCGTTGTCAAGCTGGTGGTCCGGCCTCTAGGCCTGGCTTGGTGGAGGAACGAGTTGCTTTCTCGCGCTCTCCATTACACATAGCCAGGTACACCCGGGTCATCTGGTACCGTCCTGAGTCAGGTATGTAGTCTTCTCTTGAAGACCTTCACTTTGACCCCTGTAACGTTTCTGAGGTCTTTTGGAAGCTGGTTAAAAGTCTTGCCCCCCCTGATAACCAAGCTATTTTCCTTCACTGTTGAAGAAGTCTCTTGTCGGGCCTTTAATTTGGGAACACTACACATTCTGCCTTGCACGTATATTAATGTGTAATAAATCTAAACTGTTGCAACACAATCTTCCATGAACTCATCAAAAAAACGGTATGAGGAAGTAGCGAAATACTCCATGCAAATTAAAACTTAAACATTTGGATGCATCTAATTTTTTAATTGGACTTCGCATGAGAATAGTGATTGCGGGACAATCTTTCTCTCATTCCTCGCTCTTGTAAGCATGCAAGGTGCTTTTCAAATGTAGAACCTCTCTCTCTCTCTCTCTCTCGCCTGTGTAGGGAAGTGAAGGCGAAGGTTAGGCTAGCGAAACGTAACGAAGAACTACGGGTGGCAAGCCTCTGCAAGGGGAACCCTAAGGAGTTCTTCAGTTATGTTAATAGTAGAAAGCCCATTAGAAGCATGATAGGTCCTTTAAAGGACGGAAGCGGCGTTCTGCGGACCTCCGACGCGGACATCGCTAATGTGCTTAATGAGTACTTTGCGGGAGTGTTCACCAGGGAGGATACCCGCGTCATCCCGAGCCAGCTGTGAGGCACGAAGGTGCTGGCCTGGATAGTGTTAGATGTACCGCGACAGTCGTTGCTCATAGAATAGACAAACTGAGCGCGTTTAAGGCTCCTGGGCCAGACCAGTTTCTCCCCAGTGTTTTGCGAGAAGTGCACGACCAGGTGGCTCCCCACCTGGCTACAGTCTTCAACAAATCGCTGGTGATGGGCCAGGTGCCTGGTGACTGGAGGGAGGCCAACGTGACCCCTATCTTTAAGAAAGGGGATCACGAAAGTCCAGGGAACTATCGTCCTATTAGTCTCACTTCAGTTGTAGGTAAATTATTAGAAAGGATAATAGCTGATAGAATCGTTGACCATTTGGATTCCTACAAGCTACTTGGGGACTCCCAACATGGGTTTAGACGGCATAGGTCGTGTCTCACCAACTTGCTCGAGTTTTTCCACGTCATGTTGAGTGAGTACGATAAGAGTAGGGCGATTGATATACTTTATCTCGACTTTCAGAAAGCCTTTGATAAGGTACCTCACCGCCGGCTAATGGCGAAAGTGCGCGCGCTGGGTATCGGTGGGGAAATAGGTAGGTGGATTGAAAACTGGCTGAGGAATAGGCGGCAGAGGGTGGTAATTAAAGGGGCTAGTTCGGGTTGGGCCTCGGTCACTAGTGGGGTTCCTCAGGGTTCCGTTTTGGGGCCACTGTTGTTTACCATTTACATAAATGATATCGACGGTGGCATCGTCAGTCGGATCGCCAAATTCGCTGATGACACCAAGCTTGGGGCCAATGTTGGGACGCCCGAAGCGATCGAGGAACTGCGTGCGGACCTAGGTAGGATAGGAGAGTGGTCCGAAAAATGGCAAATGCCGTTTAACTTGGGTAAATGCAAAGTGATGCACATTGGCTACGCCAATCCCAAGTCGGACTACTCGATGTTGGGCAGTAATATCGAGGTGACTGATTTAGAAAAGGACTTGGGTGTGCTAATTAGCAGCGACCTTAAGTTTACGAAACAGTGTGTAGAGGTGGAAAAGAAAGCCCAGAAACTATTGGGTTATATCAGGAGGCAATTTCAGTTTCGGAACAAGGAGATTGTGCTCTCACTGTACAATTCTCTTGTTCGGCCGTACCTGGAGTATGCTGTGCAGTTCTGGTCGCCCACCCTCAGGAAAGATATTGAGAGGCTGGAGCGAGTGCAGGCGAGGGCCACAAAGTTAATCCCTTCTGTTAGGCATATGGGCTACAATCGACGGTTACGCGCCCTGAACTTGTTTTCGCTTGAAACTCGGAGGCTGCGCGGTCAACTGATCGAGGTTTTCAAGCTCTTACGAGGGTTCAACGATGTCGATTTTAGAAGTATGTTTAGTTTAAATGATAACCCAACTCGCAACAATGGTTGGAAGTTGGATTTGAAACGGTTTAGGACTAGTGTGTGTGGGAATTACGTTACGTATAAGATCTGTGACACATGGAACAGGTTACCTTCGGAAGTTGTGAACAGTTCCTCTGTGGATCAGTTCAAGAAAAGGTTAGACGAAATCTTGCACACTATTTGAGTGTGTAAAGACATTTAGGACCTCAGTCTGCGGAAATTTCTTTTCCTGTAAAATAGTTGATATCTGGAACCAACTTCCCTCAGAGGATGTTTCCAGTCAAAGTGTAAATCTGTTTAAAAATAGGCTAGACAAAGTACAGAACACACTCATAGTTTAAGATTAAAACCTCAGAAAACTCTGCAGGAGTTCGCTTGCTCGGTGTCTCTGTGAGCAAGCTAAATATAGAGCTATTTATATATTCTCCACTTTCCTGTAAAATTTCCTTGGCTACTTTTCCAGGGTCAAGGTATTTTCTTCAACCTTTTTCCGTACCTGCCTCTGGCAGGGAGGGAGCGGAGGGTGGGGAGAGAGCCTTCTACTTTTCTATCCAGTTTTCTACTACTGCTAGCATAGTTGAAAGACAAAATTTTCCCTGGCACCCGTTGCCATTGGTACCTCCTCGGTATGGGCCGCAAGGCCTTTTGAGGTACTTCTTTTCCTTGTAACTTGTAACTCTCTCTCTCTCTCTCTCTCTCTCTCTCTCTCTCTCTCTCTCTCTCTCTCTCTCTCTCTCTCTCTCTCTCGTTTGTTTAACGTTGAGTTTAACGTTGAGTTGTTGAGTTCTGCGCAAGAGAACTCATTATAGGTCAACAACGAAATAAACGGCAAAACTCTAAAAATTGTTGCTTATAACGAAATGGAAACATTTAACAAAAAGGTATTTGTTTTCTTATGAAACATGGCATATTTATAATGATTCTCAAGGTAGTCACAAATAATAAGGTGTGTATATATATGTATATATATGTCCTGTTACTATAGACAATTTCGAAATTTTAACATCTTCACCTCAGACTAACGAGCTTACAATATTAGAATCCCTCTAGATACACCATCTCAAACCCTCATTTTATGAACTTTCTTCCTTTACCAAATTACGTACAATATAACCAACCAACTTTTCGTCTGACCATTTTTGTGTACTGTTTCTCATTTATAGTTTAATACCGAGGCCCTCATGCTGGTTACAAAGGCGACTTTATATTTGTATTTGTAAATATTTTAATTTTTAAACTGTAGTCTTTAACTGTAATTTTAATTTTAATTTGAATTTGAATTTTAACTTTTACTTTTATAGCTACAGAAAATGGAAACTATGGTTTCCGAAACGTCTAGCGTTATTAAATAAATGTATGTTTACGTGGTGGTGGTTCTGCTCTTCATCTCCTGACTGAGATTCCCTAGGAATAAGTCCATTTGCGATATGTATATAACCTTTGGTTAGCTTCCGCCCGAATTGTTCATTCTGACGAAGGTCAAGCTTTTCACTCCACCTTAGACCTACAGTTTAACGTGGAATCCGAACCACGCCCCACCAGCAGCCCAGCGTCTTAACCACTAGGCCACCCAGGGCACTCATTTACCTACCAACCACTTTCTTTATTGTGTGGAAGGATGAACATTGAGCAGCTGGGTTTTGCTGCGCGCCGGCTGCAGTCACCGGGTCTCGAACCCGGGGCCGATGGATTCGTAGTCATCGACGCTAACCATTACACCACCGAGGTATATATAATATATATATATATATATATATATATATATATATATATATATATATATACAGGGCGTCCCAAAAAAATGTATACACACTTTAAATAATTATAAAGGCAGTGTTTATTAAAATACATTTCATTTTCAAAATGTAATAGAATCGACAGACATTATTTAATTGTTTGTCAACGCCTGTTTTCAAACTGACGTCCGTTCTGGTCCAGGCATTGCTGATAACGCGAAGCAATGGAATCGCAAACATCACGAAACATTTCGTTTGGTATTTGTGTGCATTCTCGTTCAATGGGTGCTCTCAATTCAGCGACTGTTGCAGGTTTTATAGCGTAGACTTTGTCTTTTAAGTATCCCCATAAAAAAAGTCTAGTGGTGTGAGGTCTGGTGAACGCGGAGGGTATTCTACGAAACCCCTTCGTCCAATCCACATCCACATCGTGCCAAGTACCACTCGCAATACTCCACTCTTCGGTCCGGATCATCTTCATTAATAGCATGGACTAATCTTGGAATGTAACTTTTCCATTGACAGCGCTTCAAAATGCGTTGGACAGACGATTCTGAAATTCCTACCTCACGACTCGCTTGCCGCACAGATTTTCTTGGACTATGGTGATACGTTTCCAGTACTCTTTCTTGCTTTTGGGGCTTGTCGATGTCGTGGTCTTCCGGAACGCTTCTTGTGGACATTCTGAACAGTTCCATCGGCTTCAAACTTATCTCTAATTCGAGTGATGGTAAGTCGCGTTGGTGGATCTGTTTGAAACTCCCTCCTAAACTGTCTTTGCACTTCAACTGCGTTTTCACACTTCCAGTAGCATTTTAGAATGAATTTCCTTTGTTCAAAGCTTAGTCTGACTGCCATTATTAATTCTAATGGGTTTAACTTGGAAAGAAAGAAACATCAATTGAGCTATCAGCTGTTAAAGTGTGTATACATTTTTTTGGGACGCCCTGTATATATATATATATATAATATATATATATTATGCAGGAAGGGGGGCCCAAGGGCGAATACCCACAAAAACACCACCCTCATAGAAGAAGAGATCAAAATTCAAGGTCCAGGGTTTTCGAGATGCCTGGACACGCTGCGTTTGAAAGAGTGGAGGTCACAGAAAGGGGGAAAGATAGATTGAGGAGGATTGTTTCACAGTTGGCCGGTTGAGTAGATGAAAGATTGAAAATATCAATTAATCTTTGCGTTAGAAAGTTGGACAGAAAAGAAATGAGAAGGTGTCGAAAGTCTGGTGCTGCGTGCACTTTGGCGCCGCTGATTGGGAGGCGCTTAAGCAGCACTTCTCTGATTTCCCATGGAATGATTGCTGCTTACGTGGCAGGGGCTCTTCCGAGTGTGCTCAGCGCATCACGGAGGTGATTCTCTCGAGCATGGAGGCGTATACGCCATGTTCTATTCCTACTGATAATGCAAAAAAACCTTGGTTTAACTTTACTTGTGCTAATGCTGTCCGCAACAGAGAGGAGTCTTTCAGAAGGTACCGTTGCCATTCAACGCCTGATTCTTACTTAGCTTATATTTCTGCCCAGAATAAATGCAAAATCTGTTCTTCGATTTCCCAAAAATTCCTTCACCAGACAAAAATGTGAAAACCTGTCCAATTCTTATTTTTCTCGCTCTTTTTGGCATCTAGCTAAGAACCTCTCCAACAACTTTACTTCCTCTTCTTTACCTCCTCTTTTCCATTCTGACGACTAAGTTGATAAAGCTGAACTCTTCGCTCAAATTTTGGCTCCAACGCAACCCTGGACGATTCCGATACCGTTGACTTCCTTCCTGCCCCTTCTGATTTAATTATGTCTGAAATTAGAACCGCTTCCAAAGATGTTTTTTTCTGCACTATCTGAGCTTAACTTAAGGACGGCATTAGTCTTCATGGGGTCCTCCTGTTGTTCTCAAAAACTGTGCTTGGGTGCCTAGGCAAACTCTGTTGCCTTTGTCTTTTTTCTGCTACTTTTCCTTCCTGCTGGAAGTTCGCTTTCATTTATCCTGTCACAAAGAAGGGTGACTGCTCTCAATCCTCCAATTATCGCCCAATTGCTTTGATTTCTTGCCTTTCTAAAGTTTTTTAATCTATCCTTAATAAGAAGAGTTTTAAACACCTCTCTACTCACCATCTTCTTTCAGATCGTCAGTGTGGGTTCTGCAAGGAACGCTCTACTGGCAATTTTCTTGCATTTCTCTGACTTTTAGTCATCCTCCTTTCGGGATTTTAGTGAAACCTTTGCTATTGCGCTAGACATATCAAAAACTTTTGATAGAATCTGGCACATATCCTTAATTTTTAAACTGCCCTCCTTCGGTTTCTATTCTTCTATCTGTGCCTTCATCTCTAATTTCTTTTCTTGATGACCTGTAGCTGTGGTAGTGGATGGCCATTGTTATTATTGTTATTTTCCTAAAGTTAGTAATAGTGGTGTCCTCAGGGTTCTGTCCTGTCACCCACTCGCTTTTATTTATTAATGATTTTTTAAGTCGCATTTCATCTCCCATCCACTCCTATGCCGATGATTTCACCATTCACTTCCCCACCCGCTTCACAACAGTTATTCAGTGCTTCGCGAAAGACGGCTATGGCGCACTTGACCTCTGATCTTTCTACTATCTCTGATTAGGGTAGAGAAAACCTTGTGGCTTTTAATGCTTCAAACCTCATTTCCTACATCTGTCTACTCGTCACAATCTTCCACACGATTATTCCCTTACCTTCAAGAATACACAACTAAATCCTTCCTTTTCTCTTAACATTCTTGATGGTTTCTTTTCTCGTGATCTTTCCTGAAAACATTACATATACTCTCTTTCTGAAACAGCTTCTAAGAGGTTAGGTGTTCTGTACCGGCTTCACAGTTAATTCACCCCCACTCAGTTGCTGTCTCTGTACAGGGGTCTTGTCTGCCCTTGTTTGGAGTACGCTCCTCATTTTTGGGGTGGTTCAACCCACACAACTCTACCTGACCAGGTGGAATTAAAGGCTTTACGTCTCATTAAATCCCCGCTTCTTTTTTAACTGTCTTCAATGCTCTCTCTTCACGGTATTGTTGCCTCACTCTCTCTTCACGATCGCTATTATAGCGGACACTGCTCTTTTGAACTCCCCAGCTGCATGCCTCCCCCTTTAAGGAGAGCATGCAGTATCAGACTTTTCACGCATTGTCATCCCTTTTCTGTCCAACGCTCTAACGTAAAAGTTACTAGGTCATTTCTGGAAAAACCTCCCTCAGTCCATCTTTCCCCTACCTATGATCTCCAATCTTTCAAACGCAGTGTCCAGGCATTTCGAAAACTTTGGACCTTAATTTCTGCTCTCCACTCCTTCCATTTTGCGGGAGGGGCATTTTTTAGGGCGTTCGCTTTTGGCCTCTCCTTTCTGCATGAAAAAAGAGTCACTGTTTAGTTTGTAAATATCTTTAGTTTCATAATTTTTCAATCGTGAAACATTTTGTTAGTACTTTCGTTAGGTTTCATCGATTTAAAAATTTTCCTACTTGTTCTCTTTTACATGACCAGTAGGAAGCTCTAATGCAGTACTAATTGGATATACCATAGTCATAGTGTAGTACATGGATCTAAGGACTTGTTTTGGGAGCGCTGCACCTACTTCTCACAATTACGCATGCGACTTTCGCTAATTTGTTGCATAAATCTTCAGCGTGCTCTTTGAACGACAGTTATTCGTTGAGAGTAATTTACAGAAATGTGGCTGACTGGACACATGTTATAGGGACTGAATTTATATTTGATTTAGAGGAGCGTCGTTATATACAGATGTTTGACAAAAATAAATAGACACCTTTGTTTTTTTTTCCATCGGTTTTTTATGTGATAATAAAAATCAATAAATAATAACAGATTAACTGAATCAATATTTAGAATTGTGTTGGTTTCCCTTTTTCATTATGTGAAATGACACGTTCTGCAATTTCATTGATGAGCTTTGCCTTTTGTTCTGGAGGACAATCACCGTGGTGTCTATTTACTTTTCTCAACCCTCTGTGTGTGTGTGTGTGTGTGTGTATATATATATATATATATATATACATTCAACTGCAAAGAACACGCAGTATAAATAACGTAAAGAACGACGCTTGTATAGGAGATATTCCGCGCAAGACGAGAGAGAGAGAACGAAACAAATGAAAAAATGAGGTAACCACCCGGGAATCGAACCCGGGATCTTCCGATTGCCGGTCAGATGCGATACCATTACACCATGGGCCTCACTCTTCCAAATGCCGTAATTCTTCTACATACTCGCAGAAACCAATGCCCCAAGGGGGCACCTCCCGCATGCCGTAACATTATATACATTCAACTGCAAAGAACACGCAGTATAAATAACGTAAAGAACGACGCTTGTATAGGAGATATTCTCTCTCTCTCGTCTTGCGCGGAATATCTCCTATACAAGCGTCGTTCTTTACGTTATTTATACTGCGTGTTCTTTGCAGTTGAATGTATATAATGTTACGGCATGCGGGAGGTGCCCCCTTGGGGCACTGGTTTCTGCGAGTATGTAGAAGAATTACGGCATTTGGAAGAGTGAGGCCCATGGCGTAATGGTATCGCATCTGACCGGCAATCGGAAGATCCCGGGTTCGATTCCCGGGTGGTTACCTCATTTGTTTCGTTCTCTCTCTCTCGTCTTGCGCGGAATATCTCCTATACAAGCTTCGTTCTTTACGTTATATATATATATATATATATATATACAGGGTGGGCCGTAAGTTTCCATACATAGGAAAAATAAACATTTTGTTATGGACAACCATTTTTATTTATATAATATGCTCTACATGGTTGCCATTGTTTTGAAAACACATTTCAATACGTGTTCCCCACTGTTGATGAACACGCATTAGCACAGTTGACGTTATGCTTGTAATGGCGTTGGTGATACGTTCCTTTAGATGATTTATGTCTCGTATCTTTTCCTGATACACCATGGCCTTCAAGTGCCCCCAAAGATAGAAATCAAGGGGGGTGAGATCTGGGGATCTGGGAGGCCACTCCACAGGACCACGCCGACCAATCCAAGCATCCGGAAACTGCTGCTGATCCAAATACCGACGCACGTGAAGACCATAATGAGGTGGAGCTCCATCTTGCTGGAAGTAAACTGAGAAGTTACCTTCCTCGTTTAGCAGGGATGGGAAAATCTCTTCTTGCAACATGTTAAGATACCTTTCGGCATTAAGATTTCCACTGACAAAAATTGGTCCAATAATTCTGTCACCCCATATCCCGGCCCACACCATCACTTTACCGGCACCTTGCATCTTCGTCGGACTCAGCCAGTTAGGGTTAGCATTACTCCAATAACGTATGTTTTGCCGATTAACCTCTCCATTGACGTAAAAATTTGCTTCATCAGTAAACAAGATCTTACGTCAAACGCATATTCTTAGGGTATCTGAAACATAAAAACAAACGTTTAATTTTTCCTATGTATGGAAACTTACGGCCCACCCTGTATATTAGGGTGGTCCAAATCCATAGGGGGAAATTTCAAAATTGTCTTAGATAGTCTCCACAAGTGTGGTTTTTGTCCATTTAGTGTCCACATGGTCTGTGCAAAATTGCAGCGTGATTGGTGAATATTTAGAGGTCGCCCCACTCTGAATATATATATTATATAATGTACTTTTTCTTCCGTAGGTCCGATGGCTCAAACTCGATCAATTCCAAAAGTTTGGCTTCTAGGGATGGCAACTGGAACTTTATCCACGTCAAGGCTCCCTACATGCCTTGACGCCCTCCTCTTGGGGCAATACCACCACATCAATCAAAAGCAAACCACCTCCGACAGTCTGAACCAGGCATGCCAGAGGGTGATTGAAGTCTGGACCCGAGCGCGGATCCCAACTCAACGGATCGACTCCTGTGTCCGTAAGCTTTCAAAGCTTTTAGACCGCTACAAAACACTCAAGAAGCACAGGACCAGGCAACGTGCCAGCGATAGAATGAATGAAGACATCTTCAAAGCGGACATCCAGGAACTGTTTGACATCGCAACCAGTGATGCCATGAGCACAATCGTCAACGTTGAGGACCGAAATTTCCTGTCCATGCAGCGCAAGGACGTCAATTCTTGCAGCATGGCTGGCATTGATAAGGAAACGACTACACAAGAGGACAGAAAGCGATCCAGAATGGAGAAGGAAGCCAAGAGGAAGGCAAGGCATGAAGCAACACAGAAAGATTTGGAAGAAGCAGGAGTGTCATCAATTGATCTTTCCTCTTCTTCTTCTTCCCTTTTTTCGCACGACGACGACGACTATAGACCATCGTTTCCGATTCCTTCTTCGTCTGAAGCTCCGGCACCAAAGCGTCCCAAGAACAAGGTTACGAACATTTTCCAATCTCCAGAAGTCATTGGAGCAATGGATCGCACCAATCTTTCTGACCGGAATGCTGTTTTCGTAACTGGAGCTGTATTACAGGCCGCGGGGCATGATCTGTCTGGGATGACGTGCTCTCGGAGCTCTATTCATCGCTACAGAGAAAGTGGGCGAGAACAGGCAGCTCGAGAAGACCTAGAATCATTCTCTCTAGAAGACCCTGTCCTTCTCCATTGGGACGGAAAGCTTCTCCCCGGCATTGAAGGGAAGAAGACGAATGTGCATCGGATAGCAATCCTTATAACATTCAATGGACAGGAGAAGCTGCTTGGTGTCCCAAAGATGAAACAAGGAACTGGAGAAGCACAGGCCCAGGCATGCCTTCAAACTATGAAATTATGGAACGTGGAACAGCATGTGAGAGGTCTCGTCTTCGATACCACTGCGTCAAACACGGGTTTACATCGCGGAGCCTGTGTCAGGATTGAAGAAGCATTGGGTCACGAGCTAGTTTGGATCGGTTGTCGACATCATATACTTGAAGTCGTACTTGCTGATGTCTTTGCCTCAATATTTGGCTCAACAGGAAGTCCTGAAACAGGCCTTTTTAAGCGATTTCAAAAGGAATGGCCATCTCTCTCCCACGAAGCATTTGTCTCAGCATCGGACAGCTTGTTCGAGAACCCTCAACTCCAAGAGATGAGAAAAGAGATGCTCACTTACCTAACGCTCTTCAGGCAAGCCAACCTCGTGACGACTACAAGGAGTTCCTTGAACTATCTTTGCTCTTCCTGGGGGGAAAGACTGGTGGTCAACTCTTTATCCGAGCTCCGGGTCCCATGCACCACGCGAGATGGATGGCGAAGGCGATTTATGCGCTCAAAATCTACCTCTTTCACTATCAATTCAAGCTCACAGCACGCGAAGAACGAAACGTGACTCAGCTGGCTTTATTTGTCAGTCTGATTTACGTCAAGTACTGGCATGAAGCGCCAATGGGGACACAAGCTCCTCTCAATGATCTCAAAATGCTGCATCTTCTGGAAAAATATCCACACGGAGGAGCTGCACAAGCGGCGAAGACAGCTCTAAGACGCCACCTGTGGTACTTGTCGGAGCATCTGATTGGACTGGCCTTCTTCGATAATAGGATCGATCCTGATACCAAAAGGAGAATGGTTCAACACCTCCAACATCCCCAAAAGAATGGCTGCCCCCGACGAATCGACATGGCGGAAGCTGGTGTTGAAAAATGATGTGGCATCCTTCGTCACGAAAAGGACATTTGACCCTCTTTGATGCCTTGAAAGTTGAGGTAAGGAGAAGCGCGCCAGTTACTTCAAAAAGATCCACGGGAATGGCCAAATGACAATAACTACAGGAACTTAGAGATCGCGCCTTAAGATGAAAGTCGTCAATGAATGCTGCCGAGCGAGGTATTGCTCTCGCACAACCTACAATGACACTGACACGAAACGAGGACCAGAAGCAGTACCTCCTACAACTCGTAGCCGCCCACCGAAAACAGATACCAAACCATCCAAGGCGACTCTGATGCAGAAGAAATAAGAAGATACACCCTTATCATGTCCTATTGTCTTACTGTTTTTTCTTTCATATTCTTTGAGAACCAAAAAAAAATTAGTTATTCAGTGTCTATATATTTTCCCAAATTTTCAAAAAGGGGCAAGTGGGGCGACCCCTAAATATTAACCGAATAACGTGAAACTTTGCACAAATACTGTCCACACCAAGAGGCATAAAACCAACCTTGTGGAGAGAACTTAGTCGATGCTTTAACTTTTTTGGACCACCCTAATATATATACTGTATATAGCGAGGAATAAGAGGAACGAAGATGGTACGTGTTTATTACAAACGTTTCGGAAATTTTAATTTTCCATCATCAGTGCTAAAATTATAAAAGCAGATAAAAAATTAATAAATATAATGAACGAAAACTTATACAATATATTTAAATAAACGTGATATTAATGGTGTTTACGTAATTCAAATTAAAAATAAATAATATAAAAATAGAAAGTGATCAGTCGTCAAATATAAAGTAAAAGCAAACAAAATTGAAAGGAGTCTTACCAGTTGTTATTGTCGGGGTAAGGGACTAATTGAGCAAGGGTTTGGGAATGAATGGTTGTTTGGAAGGGTCCATATTAGAAAGTTGGGGCCAGACGGAGCGATGGTGAATTTCTTCTCAGTGGTAGGATATGGCAGTTTTATTTGGCTATGTTTTAAGTTGAAGGCAGAATTGTAGTCGTTGAGAGTTGTTTAATACTGAGGATGTGTAGGGACTCCAGAATGCGGAGGTCGGTTAGAAGTTAGATGGTTGATTGTGTTGATAATTTTGAAATTGGAGGGAAGTAGTGGGTGGTTGCGAAGGTGGCAGTGATCTCTTATTGCTGATTTAGAGGGTTTATTTAAGGTTGCGATGTTCTGGTAGAAATACCGCGATGCTCGTCCCACTCTGGTTTTGATACTGGCGAATGGTGCTGCCAATATAGTTCGCTTTGCAGCGAACACAGTTGAAAACGTAGATGATGGACGAAGCAGGGGCTGGGGTGTTTTTTTCTTTGTGGTTGAAGTATGATTTGATGCTATTTATTGTTGGTGAGAACGAATTGAAAGTTGATTTGGGGTAAAGAGGGGTGAGTAGGAGGCGGAGTTCTGAAGGTATTTTGTGGCTGATATGATCATAATAGGGAATGAAAAGTATTATACGTCTTTTTTTAACGGTGGGAACTTTAAGGGGGGGGGGGTTGATAAATATTATTAAGAAATTTCTGGTTAAATATTGTAACAGATGTTTTGGGAAGGAGTTGTTGCTGCCGAAATTATGATGAATTCTATTTCGTTGTGGAGGGATAAGTACGAAGAGCAAAGATGAGAGGCGCGGTGGATTAAGATTTTGATGCTGTTGATTTTATATGGGGAAGGGGTGTGGCTTAGGTAATTAGTACCTAGGCCTGTGTATGTGGGTTTTCGATAAATGGAGGTGCTGAATTTGTTGTTTTGTTATGTTATATCTAGGAGAGGTACACTTCATTCAGAAGTACACCTCGTTATATTTAGGAAGGGTACACTTCATTCAGAAGTACACCTCATCACCTGACGAGGTGTACTTCTGAATATACGAAAGGCTTTGGAATCATTTTTTTTTCCTTGTGTTTGCATCATTCATTAATTTCACGTGTTTAATTGTGAAATTCATCATATATATATATATATATATATATATATATATATATATATATATATATATATATATATATATATATATATATATATATATATGGAAACTAAAACCACACTCGGCGACAGGACCGGATAAATGGAATGCCACACTGATCAAAAACTGCAAGAATGCAATCGCTGAACACCTATATTGGATATGGAGACGATCACTAGACACTGGAGAAATATCGGCATCTTGAAGAGCGCGAACATAGTCACAATATATAAAGGAGGAGATCGATCCAAAGCCAAAAACTTAGGCGAGTGTCGCTTACAGCTCATCTCACTAAAATATTTGAAAGAATATTTAGACAGAAAATCTATGACTTTTTGGAAACTCAGAAAAATTTAGTGATAACCAACATGGGTTTCGGTCAGACAGATCATACCTATCACAACTAATGGAACACTACAACAACATTATTGATTCATTTCAAAGTAATGAAAACTATGATGTAATACACACAGACTTTGCCAAAGCGTTCGACAAGTGTGACCATGGAATCATAATACATAAACTGATATATATGGGAATAACAGGAAAAGTAGGGAAATGGATATATAATTTCCTTAGTGAGCGGCGGAAAGTCGTTACAGTACAAGGAGTTTCTTCATCAGAATCAGAGGTCCTCAGCTCAGTACCACAAGGAACAGTATAAGCTCCACTACTCTTCATAATCATGCTAACTGACATAGATGAGGACGTTACCAGAGACAGCATAGTAACATCCTTTTCCAATGACACAAAGATCAGTAGAAAAATAAGAAACCCAGAAAATATAGGATCTCTGCAGACAGACATGAACAGAATCTACAAGTGGAAGAAAGACAACAATATGAAGTTTAACACTGAGAAATTTCAGCTGTTAAGGTACGGAAAAAGAGAAGACCTAAATCCATGGAATATTATACCCCAAATGGACAGGAAATTCAGAGAAATTCTAGAGCAAAAGATTTAGGGGTTGTAATGACTGATGATGCGAAATTTGAAACAGAAAATAAGATAGCAGTAAACAGAGCAAAGAGAATAACTGGGCAGATACTGAGAACCTTCAAACGAAGGGATAGGAATATAATGATTCCTCTACTGAAAACACTGATCATACCCAAATTAGAATACGGCTTGGTCCTAACACCCCCATATAAAAAAGAAGACATTAGACAGCTAGAAGGAATTCAGAGAAACTTCACAGCCAAGATCAAGGGGTGCAAAGAACTAAACTACTGAAAAAGGTTACGCGAACTAAACTTATATTCACTGGAAAGGAGAAGAGAGAGATACACCATTATTTACACTTGGAAAATAATGGAGAAACTAGTCCCTAATCTTACTCTGAACCCTGTAACTCCCCAAACAACGGTGGAAAGTAGAAAAGGAAGACTGTGTCGTGTTCCCAAATTAATGGCGAGACAGGGAACATCCTTAACCCCGAAAGAAAACTGTTTTGTTCTGAGGGGACCAAAACTGTTTAATCAGCTGTCCAAAGACCTAAGGAACATGAATGGTGTTGCAGTGGACATCTTCAAAAGAAGATTAGATACCTGGCTCAGAACAATCCCCGATGAGCCGGGCGTACTTGGCCACATGAGATGGAGAGTACAAGAAAGCAACTCACTGCTTCACCAGGCCAAATCGAGAGGAGGAGCGACAAGCTTGACCTTCGTGAAATGAGGAATCATCGCACGGAACCTTTGAAAGGTTGAAAGGAAAGGTACAGTATATATATATATATATATATATATATATATGGAATGAAGTCACAGACCAACACGTTATCTTTTTAATAAGCAAAGAACCACAGGGAAAAGGAAAAGGAAGCACGAAGTCCGAGCGCTTTCGTGATATATCCACATCTTCAGTGACATCACATCTTCTTGTTCCTGAAGATGTGAATATACCACGAAAGCGCGCGGACCTCGTGTTTCCTTTTCCTTTTCCCTGTGGTTCTTTGCTTATATATATATATATATATATTATCCCACACGACCATTCCCGTTCCAGTGTTTCTAGTTGTATCCCACATTTGCTGGCAAACCACTGGTCTCCCCATTAAGTGCAATTCATCTAACTGCTATTTTAACCATTTTCAGTGCCACAGTACCATCTTCGGCCCCAGTACCTCCCGAAAAATGTAGTTCTAATGCTGCCAATTATACCTACATATTCCTGTTTTTGAAACAAAATTCAAATTCACTTTTATCAAAAACTGTGGGTGATGGAAACATTTCGTGTCCATATTCTATTCCGCGTGCAAAAATCTACCAGAATCACTATTTTACTTGAGCAACAGGAAAAAAGTTATAATTTGTTGTCCAGTGTTATTATTGTTATATTTTGTATGTATAAATATAGATAAACTTATCATTTATTAATTAGTTTCAAATTTCTGAAACCAAATTATAATCGTAGTAATTTGTTTATGAAAAGTAATTAAAAATTAATCAATTTTGGAACTAATATCTACTGCCATTAATTTAACATCGACTTTATGACTAATTTGATAATTTCTTACCTGGAAATTGGATATATGAATTAAATAAATGATACATTTGATTATAGGTAAAGTAACATCCAATGTTCCATATCCCCAGGAAGTGGGGATTAGGGGCCTGGGGCAGGGATACCTTAGCCAGTCAATTAAAGGTGGGTGGCTGGACCGCGGACCGCCGCCGCCTCACTGTGAGGTACGGTACAGAAAAGACAAATGCCCAGCCTTGAGAAGTAATAGGGTTTGAACCCACGACTCAGAGGAGGCTCGGCATTGCGGAGCGGCGGCCTAAATGATCGAGCCACGGGACGCTCGATACGCTTAATTATGCTTATCATAATTAATAATTACATTAATCGTAATTAATTATATTTATTATTAATCGTAATTAATTATATTTATTATTAATCGAAATTAAATATTAATTATAATTAAAAATATTTATCATTTATCGTAATTATATTTATTTCATATTATAATTGAAATTATTTGAAGGAATTTTAACATTATGACTTTAATTCATAAGAATTAATGGTGAAATAAGGTTTTTTCGAATTTTTCGTGGTTTATGTCAAAAGTTTGGTAATTTGTTATGAAGTTCTACAGAAAATATAGTATTATTTTTATAATAAATAAAACTTCCCGGTTTAGCCTTGGTTTATATACATACATACAAACAGTACATACTTTCATACATACACACATACAAATAAAAACTTGGTTACAGCAACCAAATGCGGAGTTAACTATTTGATAACAGCAGTTCAAAATGGTTAACTCAAATGTGCGATAATTACACCACACAGACAGCCTTTCTCATATCTAAAATTCTTAAAATAATCCTACGTACCTGATTGCCGTTGTAGGTCCACGAGCCGAATTTCATGACGCAGGACTGTTCGTCGAACGGAAAATACTCGACGTCGATCTCGCAGGACGATTTGTAAATGGCAGGGGGCTTCCAGATCACCTCTCCAGTGTACTTGACGGTGGCCTTCGTCATTAGTGTTACTTCGTAGTTCCCGTCGGCGCTGTAAAATAGAAAAAAAAATACATGAAGAGGAAATCCGATTAGTTGTCCCATTCAATTAAGCCAGTTTAAAAAAAATGGAAAGGGCAACAGTGATGAGCCTGATGTCTTTAACTTCAGTTACTTTATCACGGACTTCTAGTATAATAAAGAGCGGAAGGGGTCGTGTTTAATGTTTTAAGCGTATCACAATTACAGCCCCTCAAACTGTTCAAATAATGACTAAAACCGGTTATAATTTTCTGTTTTTTCTGTTGTAACTTTTTTAACACGCTTGTATAAAAAGTTGGATTTTAATTTTAGTCCTTGAGGGCGGCGATAACAATATTTCTCCCCACTTAACTTTTTAAAAATAATTCCACTCAAACTTTACTCGTGATATTGAAATTTTAACTCTTTCTTGTATACAGATGTCCGTCCCCTACAAGTCAGAATACATAAACTGGGCGTTATGCATAGAATCCAATTTACTAATTTTATTGTAGCTAATGCCATACCATTTCATTCAGTCGTAGGGGATACCCTTATATAAAAAAGATTAAACCCGCGTTGCCTACCTCTTATCTTGAAGTTCAAAAGAGGTTTTTGTGAAAATATCATTACTTCACTTAATTTGACAAATTTTGATCATAAACACTAAACAACTAAACAACGAGTAATTAAAGAGAGAAAGGGAAGTTTCAGGAAAACTCAGAACCCTCCTCTTCCAAAAGAAGTTCACTAAGGAAAGGCCCGAAGTAACGTATAATACTCGTAGTTACATCACGTACACAAAATGAAATATTCCAGAAGGTCTTTGTCCTTATCCCCTATCCTCCCACCCCTTCGATCTCCAAGCTTCCTCTTCAACAGTAAACACGTTTTTTCTTAATCCGCTTCTTGTTTTGCGTGCCTTAACTCAAAAGAAAAGAACAAATTGGCCAATTTATCACTAAGTTTTTCGCTTTCATACGTGTAGACGCCTTGCCTATTCGTTTTAAATTGGAGACTTGGAGTTATAGATCTCTGGCATTATGTACCGAAAACTTTATTTCGAATTCGTGTTTCATGAACACTGTAAACATTTTTGAAACGGAATGAGAACTTTTAGGAACTTTCTTGAAGAGTATTTATTTAATTTGGCTTGTCAAACAGCGGAAATAGAATCGCGAGAAAAATTCAAAGGACGTCCTTTGAAGGTTTCTTTTTCTTTTCTCGGGTGAACGACGAGGATATGAGACACGAGAGGGGCTAGAGAAATTTTGGAAAAAAAAGAAGTCATTTTTGTACACAAATAAATTCCTTAGATAATGAATATCACCGAAAGTAAATGGTTGTCTGAGGTGAAATTTGGTCTGAATGATCAGAGAACTTCATTGGACAAACAGTGAATGGAAAACACTGTAACCCATGTGAGAATACAGAGCAGAAATTTTTTTCCAGTGACAAATTTGTTTCGTTGGTCAGGGGTCCTTTCACAAGGCGCGATTTTCTCTTCATTAGACAATAAAATATACCTGTTCAGTGGGTAATACCGTTTCCCTATAAGCAAAGTGAAGACACTAAGATCGGGGGGTTCGATTCTCGATGATGCTGGTAATGCAGGAATTAGATCAATGGGTCGCATTAGGCGGCCTGAGTGCTGAGGTAGTTTCTGGCCCTTCTGCCTGATTATTATTACCCACATGGGGTAAAATTTTATCCAGTTTATTAGCTTAATCCCGGTCAGGGATGGATAAATAATCAACTATTTTTGCAATTAAATCCCCTTTCAGTTCATCTTCATCTACGAACTGTTATTACATGCACGTTCATTTTTGTGTGTTAACCTAGAACAACATAGTAACAACAAATTACGTTTTGACACTAAATACATTACAAAGGTGGTGTGTGTATATATATATATATATATATATATATATATATATATATATATATATATATATATATATATGGGATGAATTTCACAATAAAACACGTGAAACGAATGAATGCTGCAAACCCACAAGGAAAAAGAGAAACGATTCCAAGGCCTTTCGTGTATTCAAAGCTCAGTATTCACAAGTCTATACAGAACACGAGAGATTTCAAGCACAGAAGCCATACAAAGGATTATTATGTCTAAAACAGAGGAAACGAAAGATGAAGACCACTGGTCCCGACCACAATCCCTAAAACTCTACTTTTTGGAAAGAAGACGCGAGCCGTACACAGTAATATACGTACAGGGGCCGGCCCAATATAATAAAGTGAGTGAGTTAATTAAAGAGTTTAATTAACTTTCGACCAAATAAATAATATATTTAATAAAGGAGATAAAAAGGACTTTGTAGTTTTTGTTCAGTTAGCAAAAGTAAAGAAATAAATATTTACAGTGAATAACAGTTATTTCATACTGAATTGTGCAATGTTACGAAATAATGATTATTGCACTTAATCTCGTTGAAGTTTTACAAGTATATTAAAAAGTACAAGTATATTAAAAGAGGAAGTATATTAAAAGAGGAAGGATTGAGTTGTGTGTTGTTAAAGATAAGGAAATAGTCGTGTGGAAGACTGTGATGATTAAACAAATGAATGAAGTGAGATTTTGAGGCATTGAAAGCCACAAGGTTTTTCCTGCCCTAGTCAGAAATAGTAGAAAGATCAGAAGTCAGATGCACCATAGCCGTCCTATACGAATCATGGAGTGACTGCTGATAGGCATGTTTTTGAAGCAAGTGAAAAAGTGAATGGTAGAATCGCCGGTATAAGAGTGGATAAGACAGGAAATGCGACTTAATAAATCATTGATAAAGAAAGGAAAAGAATGGGTGATAGGACAGAGGCCTGAGAAACACCACTATTAATAGCTTTAGGAGAAGAACAGTGGTCATATACAACCGCAGATATAGATCTGCCAGATAGGAAGTTAGGAAGTCAGAGATGAAGGCACAGACAGAAGGATTGAAACCGAAGGAAGGCAGTTTGGAAATTAAGGATTTGTGCCAGATTCAATCAAAAGCTTTTGTTACGTCTAGCGCAATAGCAAAAGTTTCAACGAAATCCCGAAAGGTGGATGACCAAAAGTCAGAGGGATATGCAAGAAGATGACCAGTCGAGCGTCCCTTGCGAAACCCATATCGACGATCTGAAATAAGATTGTGAGAATAGTGGTATTAAAGAATCTTTCTATTAAGGATAAATTCAAAAACTTCAGAAAGGCAAGTAAACAAAAAATGGACGATAGTTGCATGTAGAGTTGAGAGCGGTCACCCTTCTTTGGGACAGACTGAATGAAAGCGAACTTCCACCAGGAAGGAAAACTACCAGATAAAAGACAAAGACGAAAGAGTTTGCCTGGGCAGGGTGTCAGCATAGATTGTGCGACAATTGAGCGAGTAAACATTGAGCGAGTGCACTTTGAGCGAGGGAAATTGAGCGAGTACAAATTGAGCGACTTGACGCACGGTTCCGGGCAGAAATATAAGCAGAGTGAGAGTCAGGAGTTGGATGGTAACAGTACTTTTTGAAAGTCTCCTCTCTGTTGCAGATAGCACTAGAACAAGAAAAAATAAACCAAGGTTTTTTTTGTATTCGCAGAAGGAAAAGAATATGGAATGTACGCCTCCATGGCCTGGAGAATCACCTCCTGAGTGATGCGCTCAGCGCACTCGGAGGAGCCTCGACTACGGAAACAGTAATCATTCCATGGGAAATCAAAGAAGTACTGCCTAAGGGCCTTCTATCCGGATGCGCCGAATATAATATATATAATATGTATAATAATTTTTATTTTTAAGAGGGAATTTCCCAAGACTGAACTCCCATTTCGTCAAATGTAAATTTACAAAATAGTGAAACGAAACAAAAAGATTGTTGGCTGCTGTCTCTTACCGGCATCAATAATGCAGTGAATATATATATATATATATATATATATATATATTAATTGGGGTTGTTTAACCTCCTTCGCAACATCTAAGGTCATATGACGGAGGGGAACTATAGCTTTACGTAGGATCCGAACCACGGATTGCTACATAATCTGGGCGCGGAGGACGGCCTCCCATCCAACTACTACCCAGACCCAATGTCGCTTAACTTCGCTGATCTTTGGGAAGCGGTATATATATATATTATATTTGATGAAAATTTGATATCTCATACTTAATTGTATGTTGTTCTTTGTGAAAGGAAAAATAAACAAGTTTATCCTAAATAACCATTCTTTAATCTTAAAGAAAATGTAGAAAAGTGGGGAACCCTTTTATTGAAATATAAAGAATTTTGGGGTCATATTTTCGGAGGAAACATCCAAGAGTGTAAAAATTACAGAGGAATAAAGCTTATATCTCATACCATGAAGATCTGGGAAAGAATTGTGGAAGCGAGACTGAGAGAGGAAGTAGCGATCTCTGATGAGAAGTTTGGTTTTATGCCAGGAAGAGGAACAACGGATGCAATATTTGCACTTCGACAATTATTAGGGATAGAGTGAAGAAAGATACGAGTGAAAAGGGACTGGAGGAAGAAGTGGCTCAAGACAGAAGTGAATGGAGAAGAAGGATCTGCAACAGCGACCCCACATAGAAGTGGGCTAATAAGGCTGCGGAAGAAGAAGAAGAAGAAGATTTTCAGAGTATGTTAACGCTTGAGGGATGCGATTCTCAACCGGAATGCTGCGAACCTCTTTCAGCGATGCCGTAAGATTTGGAAGAACTTCCAAATAAAATACTTTGTTCTTTATTCCAATGAATACTAAATATTATTCATTAGAATCAGATAGACCGTTAGGTTCTAAACATGGTTAATGCGAGCATACAACATAGAAATGAAAACTTTCTCATCTGATAAGCGTTGAGCATTTAAAGGATAAACTTTCGTTGTGGAGGACAAAAGTTACGAAAGGTTGGTCGAGAATATTTTCTCTTTCCTAACTCCCGGACCCATTCGATACCTCTTCCCGATATCGACAGATTTCTCATTAAAGAGGTGTTTCTTTGTATAAAAAATTCCTTTATAAATTTGTAATTAAGTTTTGTTTAAGTATTTCCATCTAAGTATTTTTTTAAACGAAACTTTATCGCTACTTATCAAGTGGTGTTCTTCAATATGTATTTTAACCCTTTATCGGGCAGTGTTACTTTAATGATTTTATTCTGGCAAACGTCTCTTAATACTTTACTACACAGAAGTCTGTCCGATACTGAATAAAATCGTCTGGCGTTAGCCAGAACAAAATCAATAAAGTAACACTGTGCGATAAAGGGTTAAGATGTTTTATATGATGCTGGGAAAGTGAAATTTTAAATAGATATTACAAATTGAAGGGAGCTGCGATTATACTTATTCATCTCCAAAGATACAGCGAAAAAGAACATAATAATTAAGTTAGCTCTAAAATATTTAAATTAATATTAGTTAAAAATAGTGATATTAAAAAATTAATGTCGAAAAATCTTATATTAAATTTATCCTAAGTTCGTACAATTAATTCAAAGCTGTGTTTTAAAACTTTGAAATGATCAATTGTCGCTGGAAACAATTATAAACAGAAAAAATTAAGAAGCAGAGAATTTTGCGATCTTGTAAGACAGCGATAGTTTCTCTGTTCTTTTCGGCGGAAAGATGTCGGCGGTTCCGGCGTCGGGTTTTGTTGTCACGTTTTCAGGGGTACTACTAGTCTCTTTGTGGTGTTCGTAAGCCCAGAAGAGGATATTTAAGATAACACCTTACTCTATAAGTAATCTCGAGTATTCATACTGTTATAAGTTAAACAAAAGCAGTGAAAGCACACTAACACATACAGGGTTCTGTATTGGGCCCCTTGCTTTTTCTTATATATATTAACGATTTAGATGTCGGCCTAGTCAGTACAGTTTCAAAGTTTGCGGATGACACGAAGCTGGGTGGTAGGGCGATTAATGACGAAGATAGAGGTAAAATCCAGGAAGATCTGAATAAAATCGTTGATTGGTCAGTCACATGGCAAATGAGATTTAACGTCCATAAGTGCAAAATTTTACATATACATAGGTTCGCGTAACGGTAATTTTGCGTACAGTATGTCAGGGAAGGAGTTAGCAAGCGTAGAGCAGGAAAAAGATTTAGGAGTTATAGTCACTGGTGATTTAAAAGTAGCGAAACAAAGTACAGCAGCGGTCAATAAAGCGACCAAAGTGTTAGGTTTTATAGCTCGGAATTTTGAGTACAAATCGCGCGATATTATAGTTCCTCTTTATAAATCATTAGTTAGACCACATTTGGAGTACGCGATCTAATTTTGGAATCCGCACATGCGAAAAGGGTGCTTTCCTGTTAATGGGAATACCCAACCGCCCGCCACCAAACTGTTTGTTATGTATTTTTGCTCTCGTCATTTTCGTTTAAACTAACGAAAATATCACAACTTAACCTAACCAATCATCAAGGGCGTACAGTTGACCTAACCGGGCATTCAATTGACCTAACCGAGCATTGAATTAACCTAACAGGTTAATATAACTGAAAATGCCCGGTTAGGTCAACTGTACGCCTTTGATAATTGGTTAGGTTAAGTTGTGATATTTTCGTTAGTTTAAACGAAAATGACGAGAGCAAAAATACATCATAAACAGTTTGGTAGTCCCGATAATACGTAAGTACAGAATTTATTAATCATTTAAATGAAATTAGTTACTATGTAAGCGATAATCAGTTAGTAGGGGGCCAAAATGTCTTTATGTCATCTAAAATCGCGGAAAAAACGTCGCTGCTTTCGGTACGTTGTCGCCAGATGAATTCCGCAAGATACGAATCCAGATGATGGCGGGCGGTTGGTATTCCCGTTAACAGGAAAGCACCGCGAAAAGATATAGACAAACTCGAAAGAGTTCAAAGACGAGCAATTAAGATGATTCCGTCGCTTAGGTTGAAGTCGTACGAGGATAGGCTTAAGGAGTTAAAATTGACTACACTCGAGACTAGGAGGCTAAGGGGTGATCTAATCCAGGTTTTTAAAATTATGAATGGGTTCGATAACGTAAATAGAGAGAGCTTTTCTATTACAGTAGTTCCTCTGACCTGGAAATCTTAACATCGTTAATCTCAACATGTACCACAAAAATACAGTATTTTTTCTACGTTTACAGCCATTGTAAACGAATTAAACCTTATCATTTACATTTTCAACGTCATATTTTTTCTTTCAAAATCACACTCTTTGACATATCTTAAAGTTAACAATACGAAATTAATCTGCATTTTTTTGTGTGTCACATTTATCACTAGCAAGAAACATAACGAGCTTCAGGGAGGGATTTTCTCAATCGACTGTATATAACCTTGCCTCTAATTTTTCTTTTCAACTCGCTTGTTTGTTACGTTTGAATCGTTTTGGTGATATAAATTTTTTTCACAAAATTACGTGATTTACGCACATTATTTATAAGGGAATAAACAGTAGAAATTGCTTCCAAGATATTCTCTATCAGATCGTACATGAAAAACGACTCTCGTATATCATGACTTTGGCTTTAATGTTTTATAAATGCAAATTTCTTTTCATTTATTTAACGAAGAGAAATCTCATTTAATCCAGTCGGTCTTTTCGGGGCTTTTCTTTCAATTTGGGCTACAAAATCTGCGGTTTATTGGGCGAAAAATCGTCGAATAATCGGACCTTTATAAATTATAAAGAAAAGAAAAATTCGCCGGCAAATGAGTAGTTGTTGCCACACAATATCTTCTCTTTCAGTTTTTTAATTGTCTATTTTATATATATATATATATATAATATATATATATATATATATATATATATATATATATATATATATTATATATATATTATATATACCGTATATATATATATATATATAGTGGACCTAGTTTTAGACGTTTAAGGTGATAATGATTTAATTGTATGCAATGATTAATTGATGCAATGACTGACTGATTGCTTATTAATGAAAGGCTATTTGAGTAGATCCACCATACTATTGGAAGTGACCGAAATGGCAGCGAGGGTCACCAGCTTGATTTACGCTCAAGCAAATTAATGTTAAGGTTATAAAAGACACCTTATGGGTTTTGTAGTTTATTATGAAAATAAATCCGTTATTTTATTCACTGTGATATAACAAAGAATTGACAGTAATTAATTGGTAGTTTTACGTTGTGCTTATGACATGGACTTAGCTAATAGGATGAAATGTTAATAGTTAATTTACACGCAATAAGTACTGTACTCATCGATGGTATGTAAATGGCATGCGACATGTAACATTGAATGGGCCTAGTAACTGATATAAAGAATGCACATGCGTTTGGTACATTGAATGGAATACTTGACACTGATTAAGTAGGCTAAATGATTGCATGGATGCACATAGAATAATTGATGTGGCCTAATAATAATGGATTGAAATGCTTGCACAAATATCATTTATATAAAGGACATTATGTGATGTTAAATGATTACGTCAAGAGAATATTTATTTAACACACAAATATATGACTTGAACATAATGACGGATGGTACGCGGAATAACGGTATAAAAATGACACTTGAATTGGATGACAGGCCTACTGCGTTCTTTCACGAGAGTCAGTTGGACGCGTGATTACACACTTTGGGAGTATAGCCTACCGTTCGGCGGTAGGCTTGTAGGCTTCACAAGAGTACTTAGGATAGGGGGTACTTATCTTATGGTGACGTAAACTTTGTTGAAGGCGGGTTGAAAACGAACCTATTACGCAGATTGGAGTTGTCGTTGTCCGTTAAGCCTCTTGAGATGATGGATGTAGGCTTCGTGGAGGCCTGAGGTGATGTTACTTCTCGAGGTGCAGGCTAGCCTTATGAGGTGCGGCGTAGGCCGCAAACCGCATGCCCGAAGTGATTCCGGTTGGGCCTCGAAGGATTGCTTCTGCAGGCGGTCTGTAGATCTTACGTGATGACAAATTGCAGGCCTTGAAGAAAGTAGCGGGCCTCGCCTCCGGCCGAAACCGGTAGGCGGTCGAAGAGGTGGTATCGTACCGAGTAGTCGAACGAAATGGAAGCGCCAACGAAGTGAGAGAGAGTGAGCGTGGATGCTTTCTTTTATACGCAATTCCTGTGACGTAGAACTTCACGCCAATTATTAAGACGCCTTGTAAGCGCGTCCTTGGGTTGATAAAAACTTACTTTCGCGCCTTGGGAAGGAACAGACTTTCCATTGTTTGTTAGCCCACGTGTGTTCCAAACTGTTTTATGGTAGCGTGGAAAGAAAGTATGTCTGTCGATTTGTTGGTCTATTTCTTGCCGATCCGCTACATATATATCCTCAGGAACACTGTTTCTGAGGATGTCATTAGACGAAAGCGCTTGAGCACTATTCTGTTTCCTTTTCCCTTCGTGGTTATTTTCATCATAAATATTATTCACGTGTTACTTTCACGAAATAATTTTCATATATATATATATATATATATATATATATATATATGGGATGAATTTCACAATTAAACACGCGAAATGAATGAATGCTGCAAACCCACAAGGAAAAAAAAAAACGATTCCAAGACCTTTCGTGTATTCAGAGCTACACCTCGTCAGGGAATGACAAGGTGTAGCTCTGAATACACGAAGGCCTTGGAATCGTTTTTCTTTTTCTTTGTGGGTTTGCAGCATAATATATGCTTCCACCCGTATTGTTCATTTTGAAGAAAGGTCAAAAAGGTCAAAAGTGTTGTGTGTGTGTGTGTGTGTGTGGTGTGTGTGTGTGTGTGTGAAAGTGCACGTAACCAACAGTCCAACAACGTTCCTACCTGACACGCAGTTTGAAAGCATTACCGAAGTCCGCGTTTATTCAACAGTACACCTAGTCAGGGGATGAAGGGGGAAGTAAAAAAGCTGAAATTACTGCGTACATATTTTTTTTATGCAGGAACGAGACTCCAAGGGCGAATACCCTGCAAAAACGTTCCTCCCCCCCGTGGCGGTCCTAGCTTACATGACGCCCTGGGCGAACCTCACCTTCAGCGCCCCCCCCCTGTTCGCCAACACACACACATTCGAATCCCCCCAAAATAAAGGACAGACATAACTCTTTCACAAAATAACTTTTTATTGGACTAATTGTTGGAACTTCAGAACCAAAACAAAGACTCAAATTTCTGAATTTTACAAATCCTTCATCACGTAAATAGAATAACTCACTTAAGAGAATGTAATTATGATACTATGAACAGGAAAATACAAATTAAATTGCACAACTGCCATAAATAAACTAGAGAATCAAATTTCTAAATTGTACAAATGCTCTATCACATAATAGAATAAGACACTTAAGAGAGGGTAATTATTATGCTACACTTTGAACAAGAAACAAAATAAATTGCACCACAGCACAACTGCCATCTAAAGCCTGACTCTTCTTACCTTCCTTGATGCAAAGTCATGAATTAAATCATCATATGAAATCTGCTCAGCAATTGTATGATTTATACTGATGATGGCCAGACCGGTAAGGCGTTCCTGTGACATAGTTGACCTCAGGTAGGATTTGATGAGCTTCAGCTTTGAAAAGCTCCTCTCTGCTTCAGCAACAGTGACTGGAAGAGTAAGACCAATTCTGAGAGCAGTCCACAAATTTGGATATATTTCAGAGAGCTCCCTTTCATGGATAAATGTCAGCAGTTCAAGCAAGGATATGGTCTTTGATGGCAAGTCAGGCAAGTTCTTCAGCTCCTGTGCAAGCTCTCTGCCATCCAAGTCAGATTGTCCCTTAAAGTGTAGTGTAGTACTAAGGTTCACACATTGTTCTGTCAGCTCCTCAAATGTGAGATTTTGGAAATGTGTCAGCACTCCAAACTTCTCTCCCACAATTTCCAACGTGGAAAATCTTTCCTGAATGGCTGATGTTGCAGCATCAACCACTGCATTGAAAAATGTCACCTCCAGCTTCTTCAAAGCATCAATCAAGGGCTCATCAGATGCTTCATAGGAGAAGTGCCGCTTTGTGGACCTCAGCCGTTTTTGTTTTAACACAGCCTCCACATTCATTTGTTCACAGATATCTGTGGCTACCATTTGTGCAGCCACAAAACCTGTTGCCCTGTAATTGCGGAGACCTCTCTCTTTTTTTTAGGAGATTTACTGCAACATCAACGTGCATGCTAGGAGACTGCATCTGCTTGCTCACATGCTGAATTTGGCACAACAGGTCATGCCACACCACTGAACAAATGGGCGAAGCGGTATGACCCAACCTCCTCTGACAGAGATTGAGCCTCGACCTTTATTACAGAGTCTTTGGTGTGGTCCCTCACCTCGATCAGTGCATCTCTCACTGCAGCTGCCTGATATCTCAGGGGCTCCACACTCTTGATCTTGCTTTCCCACCTTGTATCAGACCACATCTTCAATGTGATGTTCACATGTTTTTTCAAAATGGCCCATCGTTGTGTGGAGGCTGAAAACAAGTTGTAAAGCTTCTGCAAGATGCCAAAGTAACTTGTGGCATCAATAGATCCCTTAGCAGCATCGGCCACAAGCAAATTCAGAGAATGAGCCCACATGGAACAAACAGAGCTCTGGGATTAATTTCTAGGAGCCTGGATTGAACACCCTTGTTTTTTCCCCTCATGTTGGCCCCGTTGTCGTATGATTGTCCTCTACAGTCCATGAAAGGAACTTTTAGCTCCTCCAGTCTCTTCAGAATCAGAGATGCCAAATGTTGACCAGTGGACTCCTCTGCCTCCAAAAACCCCATGAAATGTTCCTTTACATGGGGCTTCCCCTCCAGTGACACAACCCGAATCACAACTGACAACTGTTCAGTGTGGCTGATATCTGGAGTGCAATCTAGAATTATTGAAAAAAACTTTGATTGTTTGATGTCGCTCACCATTGCTGAAATGGTCTTGCTGCTCGACAAATCAATGAGTTCGTTTTGTATGTGGTGGCCGAGGTAGCTGGTGTGACTGGAGGTCCCTTTTTGGACACGGTTAATGTGCTCTTGCATTATAGGATCAAATTGTGCCATTTATTTATTTTTTTTTTTTTATTTATTTCTTTATTTATTTATTCTTATTTTTATTTTTATTTTTTTTGCAGGCGCTCATGCCGCCCCTCCACAAATGCCGCCCTGTGCGGCTGCCCATATTGCCCATATGAGGAACCGCCACTGCTCCCCCCATTCATAGAAGAGGAAGAGAGCCAAAATCAAGATCCAAAAGTTTCGAGATGCCTGGACACTCTGCATTTGAAAGATTGAAATACATAGACAGGAGGAAAGATGGATTGAGGAAGGTCGTTCCAGAGTTGATCGGTTGAGTAGATAAAAGATTGAAAATACCGATTAACCCTTGCATTAGAAAGTTGGACAGAGACGGGATGAGAATGCATGCTCTCCTTAAAGGAGGATGCATGCAGTTAGAGTGTTCAGAAAAGCAGTGTCCATTATAATAGCGATAGTAAAGAGAGAATGAGGCAACAGTGCAGCGAAGAGAGAGGAAATGAACACAGTCGTCAGTAAGAGGCGGAAAATTGATGAGACGAAAAGCCTTTGATT
Source organism: Bathynomus jamesi (assembly GCA_023014485.1). Lineage (NCBI taxonomy): Eukaryota > Metazoa > Arthropoda > Malacostraca > Isopoda > Cirolanidae > Bathynomus > Bathynomus jamesi. The sequence continues at coordinate 317,137 of JAJOZX010002969.1, read as the reverse complement.
CCACCTGGTCAAGTAGAGCTGCGTGGGTTGAGACATCCCACACGTGAGAAGCATATACTCCATACGGGGGCGGACAAGACCCCTGTGCAGAGACAGCAACTGGGTAAACAAAATAGTTAAGAGAGATTATCTAAATATTAACAAGTAGTAATTAAAGGAAAAAGATGTTTTAACAATATGTGGGCCATTTTATACTTTCCCGAACTGTTATTGAAATTATTCATAAAGTACGAGTATATGAATGCACATTCCACAATGTTCCTTTCAGTTATGTTTATTTTTAACGAGAATTTTAGAACTCTCCTAATTAATACTATGATTATATCTAAATATATGGTTAAGTAATACATTGGAATTATTTGCTAACATTCCTACACGTATATTTATGCTGTTTTACTCCAATATCTAAAGATTTCCCAGTTTGACCTATATGAAATGAATGAAATGAAAATGAAATGAAAAGGTTTGTTGGCAGACCATAGTCCATATGTTCATATGACAAATATTAATAATACAATGACAAGTCATATCCTAAGGATAGACATATATACAATTAATGAGAAATAATACAGTAATGTCGAAGTTAAGTGGAGCTACAGACAGACGTTTTCATACCATGAATTCCATAGTTTAGGAGACATACGGCAGGACTCATGAATAACTTTGATAATCGGGTTGATTGATGTTTTAATTCTTCGCATTAGACTGTACTGAACACAACTCATTACCTTCGGGAAGCTCGGGACATTATGGGTAGCAAACATTTGCAAAGCTGAGCATCTCGGGGGTAATTTATGAAGGAGTCTGAAAGATCTGTTGTAAAGCAAATTTAGGATCCTGCCAGAACCTTTTTTATAATTCATCCAGAGTTGCTGTCCGTATATATTACTGCAGAAAGTACGAAAGAGAGTGTCTTTAGCTTCACTTGTACAGAACCGGAAGTTCCTTGTAGTCATATTCTTCGCTTTAGCACAAAGGCTTCGAGATTGTTTTCTTATATCCGAGTCATCACTCAAGGAGCTTGTGATAGTTTGACCCAAATAGTTAAATTCTTGTACTTCCTCAATTACTTCACCATTCATTTTAAACCTTATATCAGCTGGCTGATTATAGCTTTTAGGATGAAATTGCATAACCTTAGTTTTTGTAACATTAAAAAGAATATCATGTTTCTGCGAATACACTTCGCAGACTTATAGCAGCCGATCCAGACCTTTAACAGGGACTTATTAACATCATATCATTGGCATAAACTAAGTTATTTATCCTTGAGTTATCTATACAATATAATATAATATAAATTGGGTCCACTGTTTACATCCAATCGAGTAGACAGAGCCACTTGCATTATTTGGGTTGTTCTTTAATAAACGAGATTTAATGGTATTTTTATATTTAAGACTAAGTCAATTACATTGTTTCTAAATAAGGTCGGAAAATGTTTAAAATGTATACGGTAAGGGAGGCTGAGAATATTTTTTATGAGCAAATTTAGAAATGCACAAATCAATTCAAATTTGAAGTTGTTCGAAAACCTACTAATAATAACTCTTATGTTCACTTTTATTCTGACCATCACTCCTCGATAAAATCTTCAATTTTTCTTCTATGTTTATCAGAGCATTGTTTAAGCAAAATTAAATTTGATTTTTTATATGGTAGAAATGAGGAACTTAAACAGACTGCATATTATGCTCCAGATAGATAGGAAATTCAGAGAAGCACGAAAGCGGTCGACTTGGGGGTAATAATGACCGACGATGCCACATTCGAAACACAAAATCAGATAGCAATAAACAAAACAAAAAGAGTCGCGGAACAGGAACTAAGAACGTTCAAAAGGAGGGACAGGACAGTAATGATTCCCCTGCTGAGAACACTGATCATACCAAAACTTGAATACCGCTCAGTTTTGACGTCCCCACATAAAAAGGAAGAAATTAATAAATTAGAAGAAGCACAGAGACATTTCACAGCAAAGATTGATGGCTGCAAAGAACTCAACTACTGGGAAAGACTACGTAAACTAAATCTGTACTCCCTGGAAAGAAGAAGAGAGAGGTACACCATAATCTACATATGGAAAATGATCGAAAAACTGGCACCAAACCTCAAACTAAACCCAATTACCATCCAAACAACACTGGAAAATAGGAAAGGCAGAATGTGTAGTGTTCCCAAATTAAAGGCCCAACAAGAGACCTCCTCAACACTGAAGGAAAATAGCTTGGTTGTCAGGGGGCCAAGACTAACGGACTAAATATCGAGTTATCGGAAGTTAACTGGTCCGATAACGATAAATGGAAATTAACTTCCGTTAATAGTCCGTTAAAAAAAGTTAACTTCGTTAATTAACTGTTATCGGATTAACGCTTTGGTGCCCAACACTGGTCATCATCTTATGATGATGATGATCTCTTTTAATTTAATTCTGCCTATTTGAGACAAAGTAAAGAAAAAGAAAACATCGCAACAAAAAACAAGAAAAGTCATTAGGAAGAAATATCGAGAAAGAGATAAAATAAATACAGTTTTCTTGGAAGTTTTAATCGGGTGCATTAACCAATTAAAATAGAATACGTTTTCCCTCAACAGTGAAACTAAATTAAATGGATACAGAAAACGGGAATTAAGGAAAGAACGAATTTAGTTTGTCTTTAAAGGTTAAAATTTGGGTCAGGGTTCTTATTTGTTCTTAAAATTACTACTTAATTTTTAAGGGAAAGTCGTATACGACTCGTACGTAAGAAGCAATGAAAACGAAATAGGAGATTACGCTGTAACTCTGAGAGAGTACAAATTAGGGTAGCCAAATGGCAAGGGTCTGAACTTTTAATCTGAAGGTTCTGCGTGGCTTCGACCCTCAGCTCGGACTACAAATTTCAGCGTTAAGGGGCTTCTCTGGGTTCCTTTCGTGGGTGAAGCCTTGGTTCGGATACCACGACAAGCTGTAGGTCCTCTCCGTCATATGACCTCATAAATATTTCGAAGGAGGTTAAACGACCAAAACATTAATTATTATTATTAGTGGAACGATGAGACACTCCCACGGAACACGTTACTCGTACAATTCCCAAATCTTCTTTCTTCCATACATTGATTAACTTTCCAAAAGTATTTCGGCTGTTCAATTCCTACCCATTTACTTAGGGGTAACTCGCTGACCTAGTAACCTAAAAGAAGTTCTCACTTCGAATCCCTTCCCGGATGAGAATCCTATAATCCCTAAGATTCATAAGAACTCAGAAACGTAAAGTCACATGAATTGCTTAGTTATATAAAGGAAGGGCCGTCACAGCAGATTTTGATGAAGCCAATAATGTCACAGTGTTGAATGTATTACAAATCATAAGTATCCAAAGAAGAATGACAACGGAAACCACGTTGCTCCTTGTCTAGCTCTTTACTTGAGATGAAGTTATGTTTACACGTATAATCTACGTCGCCACAGCTGTTCATTACAAACAATACTTTAAAATGATTCGGGAACAAACATTTATGGGGTTATAGCATCTTTTCACAACCCATTGGAAAGTCAATGTTTATCTAATGTATTTCTAAATTGTTTTATCGTGTCATTGAACACGAATTGGAAATAGAAGTTTCCTTAACTTTTCTATACGACTCTCCAATCACAAATGGAGTTTCCAGCGTCAGGATTAAATCTTTTTTACTTTAATTTGAACTCTCTTCTCTCTCTCTCTCTCTCTCTCTCTCTCTCTCTCTCTCTCTCTCTCTCTCTCTCTCTCCTCTCTCTTCTCTCTCTCTCTCTCTCTTTATATATATATATGTTTCATGTTTCCGCTTTATATAGCTATATATGTACACGCCTTTCAACCTTTCAAATGTTCCGTGCGATAATTTCTCATTTCACGAAGGTCAAGCTTGTCGCCCCTCATCTCGAGTTGGCCTGGTGAAATAGAGAATTGGTTTCTTGTACGCTCCACCTCACATAGTCAAGTACGCCCGGCTCATCTGGAATTGTTCTGAGCCAGGCGTCTAATCTTCTTTTGAAGATGTCCACCGCAAACCACTCGTGTTCCTAAGTTCCTTGGGCAGCTGGTTAAACAGTCTTGGTCCTCTCACAACAAAACTATTTTCTTTCAGGGTTGAGGATGTCCCCTGTCTAGCCTTTAATTTGGGAACACGACACAGTCTTCCTTTTCTACTTTCCACTGTTGTTTGGGGGTTTATACGGTTCAGAGTAAGATTAGGGGCTAGTTTCTCCATTATTTTCCAAGTGTAAACAATGGTGTATCTCTCTTCTTCTTTCCAGTGAATATAGGTTTAATTCACGTAACCTTTCCCAGTAATTTAGTTCTTTGCACTCAGCTTGGCTGTGAAGCTTCTCTGAATTTCTTCTAGCTGACTGATGTCTTCTTTTTAATATGAGGATATTAGGACCGAGCAGTATTCCAACTGGGGTATGATCAGTGTTTTCAATAGAAGAATCATTATATTCCTATCCCTTCGTTTAAAGGTTCTCAGTATCTCCCCAGTTTTTCTCTTTGCTCTGTTTACTGCTATCTTATTTTGTGTTTCAAATTTCGCATCATCAGTCATTACAACCCCCAAATCTTTTGCTCTAGAATTTCTCTGAATTTCCTGTCTATTTGGGGGAGAGTATTCCATGAATGTTAGGTCCTCCCGTTTTCCGTACCTTAACAGTTGAAATTTCTCAGTGTTAAATTTTATATTGTTATCTTCTGACCAATTGTACCGTAGATTCTGTTCATGTCGGTTTGTAGAGATCCTATATCCTCTGGGTTTCTGATTTTTCTACTAATCTTTGTGTCATCGGCAAAGGATGTTACTGTGCTGTCTCTGATAACATCCTCATCTATGTCGGTTAGCATGATTATGAAGGGTAATGGAGCTAATACTGTTCTTTGTGGTACTGAGCTGAGGACCTCTGATTCTAATGAAGATCTTCCTTGAACTATAACGACTTGCCTCCGCACACTAAGGAAATTATATATCCATTTCCCTACTTTTCCTGTTATTCCCATATATTTCAGTTTATATACAGGGTGTACATAAAGTCAGGATCTATTTTTGTGAAGCACTTGGAAATTATATGGAATTCAATCATAAAATGATAAAGTGGTAACATTTATTAAATAATTAAGAGTAGGATTCGACGTGACGCCCATCAGTATCCCTGCACAGCTCAAATCGTTCCGCAGCATTTCTAAACACATTCTGGAGCATTTGCGGGGTTATGTTATCTACAGCAGTTCGTATACGTGTACGTAAGTTTTCAAGACTCGTAATCTTCGTCTGATAGACGTGCGATTTGATAAAGCCCCATGCAAAGAAATCTAAAGGGGTTAAATCTGGTGATCTCGCTGGCCAAGGTCTGTTGCTTCCGCGTCCGATCCAGCGATTTGGAAAACGTCCATTTAGATAATCCTGAACAATTTTGGCATAGTGACAAGGAGCACCATCATGTTGATAGACGACGGTACTAACAATCCTATCCCCGTCGTCTATCAACATGATGGTGCTCCTTGTCACTATGCCAAAATTGTTCAGGATTATCTAAATGGACGTTTTCCAAATCGCTGGATCGGACGCGGAAGCAACAGACCTTGTGAAGCGAGATGACCAGATTTAACCCCTTTAGATTTCTTTGCATGGGGCTTTATCGAGTCGCACGTCTATCAGACGAAGATTACGAGTCTTGAAAACTTACGTACACGTATACGAACTGCTGTAGATAACATAACCCCGCAAATGCTCCAGAATGTGTTTAGAAATGCTGCGGAACGATTTGAGCTGTGCAGGGATACTGATGGGCGTCACGTCCAATCCTACTCTTAATTATTTAATAAATGTTACCACTTTATCATTTTATGATTGAATTCCATATAATTTCCAAGTGCTTCACAAAAATAGATCCTGACTTTATGTACACCCTGTATTATGATTCCATGGTCACACTTGTCGAACGCTTTGGCAAAGTCTATGTATAATACATCATAGTTTTCATTACTTTGAAGTGCATCAATAATGTTGTAGTGTTCCATTAGTTGGACCTGAATCCATGTTAGTTATCATTTAATTTTTTCTGAGTTTCCAAAACGCCATAGATTTTTGCTCTAACTATTCTTTCAAATATTTTGGGGACATGAGATGCAAGCGACACTGACCTATAGTTTTTGGCCTCAGATCGATCTCCTTTATATATTGGGACTATGATCGCTCTCTTCAGGATGCCAGGTATCGTCTTCATATCCAATATAGGGGCTCAGGGATTGCATTCTTGCAGTTTTTGATCAGTGTGGTATTCCATTTGTCCGGTCCTGCCACCGAGTGTGCTTTTAATTTCCCTATAGCTTTTGTAATATCATCTGGATCATATACAGTATATATATATATATATATATATATATATATATAATATATATATATATGCCTGTTTCGTCTCTTAAACGAAAAACACAACGTTAATCAGGTTTCTCCATTTTTTTTCTGTTGGAGGTGAATAAAAGAACTGATTCCAAAAATAATTTATTGCTTTAAAAAGTTTAACACAAGACAAAAATAGAATGGAAAAGGAAAAATTGAGATCAATGGAATTTCTTAAGAAATGACATTGTTTATTTGAGACGCTGATTCTTTTGCGACAAGAGTGAATCTGTTCATTAATATGTTGGATAAGTCACTCTCCTTTTATAAGACTTTATTTATATATATATATATATCAGTATTTGGTACTTAATCGTACAATGAAACGACAAAGCGAATTCCGTTTTCTTCAGTTTATTTGTAAGTTAAGGGAGACTAAATCTTTTCGATTTTATTGAACCACGCACGAATTCTTTTAACGTTTTCTTCACGTTAGAACTTAAGAAATACTGAATTATTTTAATTCTTGTTCTACACGAGTCACGATCTTAACCTCGATGTTTGTAGGGTCAGTTCTCAAAATGCACTGACAAGACGAACTTTGGGCGAATGTCTCGTTGCCTCTGTTTTTTTCAAAAGACTTTTTACATTTCTAATAGATACGTTAACCCCATTTTTAACTAGCATGAATTATATATCAAATTACTCTGAAATTTTGAAGGGTTATTTTGATTCAAAATTTTCTTTCTTTGACTGCGTTAATCTAATTCAGTTTTTATAGTCCGATATTCTTTCGACTTACCGGAAAATTCTCTGTCAAACGTATGATGTAATTTACCCTATATTAATTTCCTAAATGTACTTCATCCTATGATTTTTTCGTAGTTTAAATAATACCAACTTATTAGAAAGATGTAAGTTAACATTTTAACAACCAACAATAATAAAATTTCCCTTTTTATAAACGTTACAAATGTTTCTTTCTTTGTTTTGGGGCACGAAAACGATGAGTCGAATTCCGCCATGTCTAAAGAGGTTAAAATGCTACAATATTTAATTTATTTTCTTCTAGTTTTGGGTAGCCGGTATTTTGTAATTGTTATTTGAAATTATCCAGAATTAAACAAACAATTGAGTTCATTACGTCATTGCTAAAACAAATGGCTATTTCTTACAAATCTTTTTCGAAGAAACAATTTCACAAATATCTTCCGAACGAAGGACATTTTATGGTTTGAACGCGGCCATCTTTGCCTCGCGTTCAAGTGTGTTTCGGTTGCATGAGCAAATCTGTCTCCGGTTTAATTAACCTTAATTAACTTTATTACGTTCCCCATACATCACAATATATACAGGGTGTACACAAATTATCTTTATAATTTCTCTCTCAAATAAAAATATTAGGAAACGAGGTACACATACCGTTTTTGCGCCATCTGTGAGAGAAAGTAATAAAGTTTCGCATAACCTCAAACACATTCAACATGATTTGTCATACGTAAGACTTCCAAACGGTATTCTATCTCCAATCATGTACGCTGCAACATTTCAACGTCAACTCCTGCAACAGCAGCAGCAGGTCTTTAAATCGTCGATGTTGGCCACTGGAATTGTGTACACGCAGTCTTTTACATAACTCCACAGAAAAAAGTCATAGGGTGTTATGTCTGGTGATCTGGCCGGCCAAGAGATGGGCCTCCCACGGCCAATCCACCGATTTGGGAAATGCATGTTAAGGGAATTTCGTACCAATTTCGTAATTTGTGTACACCCTGTACAATAATCTGACATCTGACAACTACCACGTCAAACTTTATTGCTTTCTCTCACAAATGGTGCAAAACGGTATGTGTACCTCATTTCCTAATATTTTTATCTGAGAGAGAAGTTGTAGAGATAATTTGTGTACACCCTGTATATGTTGCGGCCTTTTTGCGATCGCCTTGGAGATAGACCCAACATTCTGAATTTATTTCTTACCTCCTTTCCTTCTTACTCTGTCAAACATTTTTCTCCGTTGCGCTCCTCTGATCAAAATCTTATATCTGTTTCCTGTCCTATCGCTTCAATTCGGCTTTTGGATCCTTTGGCGCCGCTAATTGGGATGCCTTTAGGCAGTACTTCTTTGATTTCCCATAAAATGATTACTGCTTCCGTGGCCGGAACCCTTCCGAGTGTGCTGAGCGCATCACGGAGGTAATTCTCTCAAGCATGGAGGCGTACATTCCATATTCTATTCCTACTACTAATGCAAAAATGCCTTGGTTTAACTTTACTTATTCTAATGCTACCCACAACAGAAAGGAGTCCTTCAGAAAGTACCGTCGCCATTCAACTCCTGACTTTTACTCAGCTTATATTTCTGCTCGGAATCGTGCAAAATCTGTTCTTCGACTCGCCAAAAATTCCTTCATCCGACAAAAATGTGAAAACCTATCCAATTCTAATTCTTCTCGCTCTTTTCGCCATCTTGCTAAGAACATTTTCAACAACTTTACTTCCTCTTCTTTCCCTCCACTTTTCCATTCCGACGGCTCAGTTGCCGTCTCTTCTCCTGATAAAGCTGAACTCTTCGCTCAAACTTTCGCTTACAATTCAACTCTGAACGATTCCGGTGCTGTTCCTTCATCTCCCCCCCCCCCTCCCTTCTGACCTTATTATGTCTGAAATTAGAATCTCTTCCAAAGATCTTTTTCTGCCTATCGGGGCTCAACTCTAGGAAGGCGTATGGTCCTCATGGTGTTGCTCGTGTTGTTCTTAAAAACTTTGTTTCTGTGCTGACACCCTGCCTAGGCAAACTCTTTCCTCTTTGTCTCTCATCTAGTACTTTTCCTTCCTGCTGGAAGTTCGCTTTCATTCATCCTGTCCCAAAGAAGGGTGACCGCTCTCAACCCTCCAACTATCGTCGAATTGCTTTGATTTCTTGCCTTTCTAAAGCTTTTGAATCTCTCCTTAATAGGAAGATTCTTAAACACCTCTCTTCTCACAATCTTCTTTCATATCGTCAGTATGGGTTCCGCAAGGGTCGCTCTACTGGCGATCTTCTTGCATAGCTTTCTGACTCTTGGTCATCCTCCTTTCAGGATTTCGGTGAAATTTTTGCTATTGCGCTTGACATATCAAAAGCTTTTGATAGAGTCTGGCACAAATCTTTAATTCCAAAACTGCCATCCTACGGTTTCTATCTTTCTATCTGTACCTTCATCTCTAATTTCCTTTCTGGCTGATCTATAGCTGCAGTTGTAAATAGCCACTGTTCTTCTAAAACTGTCAACAGTGGTGTTCCTCAGAGTTCTGGCCTGTCACCCACTCTTTTCCTTTTATTTATCAATGATCTTTTAATTCCACTTCCTGTCCTATTCATTCATATGCCGATGATTTCACTCACTTCTCCACCCACTTTCCAAAGCGTTCCTTACAACAGTCACTCCATGATTCATGTATGACGGCTATGCGGCACCTGACCTCTGATCTTTCTACTATTTCTGATTGGGGAAGAGAAAACTTTGTGGCTTTCATTGCCTCAAAAACTCAGTTCCTCCATCTGTCCACCCGTCTCAATCTTCCACACGACTATTCCCTTACCTTAAACAACACACAACTCAATCCTTCCTCTTCGCTTAACATTCTTGGTGTTTTCTTTTCCCGTGATGTTTCTTGGAAAGATCACATACACTCTCTTTCTAAAACAGCTTATAAGAGGCTAGGTGTGCTGTACCGCCTCCGCAGTTTCTTCACCCCCACTCAGTTGCTGTCTCTGTACAGGGGACTTGTTCGCCCCTGTATGGAGTATGCCTCTCATGCGTGGGGTGGTTCAACCCACACAGCCGTACTTGACCTGGTGGAATCAAAGGCTTTTCGTCTCATCAATTCCCTGCCTCTCACTGACTGTCTTCAATCTCTCTCTTCGCCGCAATGTTGCTTCACTCTCTCTTTACTATCGCTATTATAACAGACATTGCTATTCTGAACTCTCTAACTGCGTGCCTCCTCCTTTAACCCTTCAAATACGGGAAGCGTACATTAACGTACATTTAACCCTTCCCCCGTAGCGGAAGGGTTAAGGAGAACATGCAGCACCAGACTTTCTACACTTTCTCATTCCTTTTCTGTCCAACTCTCTAACGCAAGGGTTAATCGGTATTTTCAATTTTTCATCTACTCAACCGGTCAACTTTGGAACAATCTTCCTCAATCCATCTTTCCGCCCGTCTATGACCTCCCATTTTTCAAACGCAGAGTGTCTAGGCATTTCGAAAACCCCCGGCCTTGATTTTGGCTCTCTTCTTCTTCTGTGGGAGGGGTGCTTTTGAGGGCGTTTGCCCTTGGCCCCTCCTTCCTGCATAAAAAAAAACTGCAGCCATCTATCAGAATCATCATCGTATGTGAGCTGAGAGTAAATGGGTTAGCCTAGGGTCATTCCTGGCCTTGTATAGTTGCTTGAAAAGTATCGCTTACAGTACAGTGATATCATTGGAATTTATTTATTATTATCAAATTATTTGTATGTATAAATTCTTTAAAGAATTTTCTCCCACCCTATTATATTATATATATATAATATATATATATATATATATATATATATATTATATATATTATATATATATATTATATATATATATATATATATATATATATATATATATATCAGACAGTGCATGGAACAAGGAACTCTTCTGGGATAATTAAATCCACTATAGTCCGAATAAGTAATGGTAAATGACAAATACCATAGTTTTTCTTTTTCAATATATATATATATATTTCAACTGCAAAGAACACGCAGTATAATTAACGTAAAGAACGACGCTTGTATAGGGACATTCCCCGCAAGATGAGGAGGGAGAACGAACAAATTTTTTCATTTGTTCGTTCTCCCTCCTCATCTTGCGCGGAATGTCTCCTATACAAGCGTCGTTCTTTACGTTGATATATATATATATATATATATATATATATATATATATATATATATATATATATATGAGAGAGAGATAAAATCTTCCGTCTAACAACCAGGAGGATACGCAAAGAGCTTATTCAAGTTTTCAAGATGTTCAGTGGAATAGACAGAGTAGATTACAGGAAATTATTTTCATTTAAAACCAACCCGATAAGAAATAGTGGTTTTAAATTGCAACTTAAAATGTTTAGTACCTCCATCTGTGGTAGTTTCTTCTCCTATAAAATAGTTAATATCTGGAACCAACTTTCGTCGGAGGTTGTTTCATAAAGTTCTGTACAAAGTTCTGAATATACTCAGGGTTTAAAACTCCTCATAAATACAATAATACTGTAAGAAAATAGTATTGAACGTAATCCAGCGGGAGTTTGTTTAAACACTTCCTCTTACACTTAATTCTCCACCCCCACCACCACTTTATAGAGACGTCTCTGGCTGATTGTGTCCCACATAGCATGATCACCCATCGAGCAACTCAGTTTTTTTATCACTTGCCTCATAAAGTGGGAGACTCCAAGTGGGAGATTCTTGAATTCGCCGTAGCATCAACGGGTGATCATCCACAAATATTTTGTGGAAACATAATTTCATAACGAACCAAAAAAACCTTTAAAAATGTATGGTATGGATTAGGTGAGGTAGAATTGCGTTTCTGCCGTCACGATTTTTTTTCTCTTCTTTCTCTTGGGTGGCTGGACGCACGTGACGGATGAGGGTACGGTGTCGAAAATTTGATTTCTGTTCTTAATTCCCGTTTCCATCCCTTTCCTGTAGAAGCATTCCATCACTTTGCCGGCGTGATGGCTTTGCGCGTACATGGGTGTAGACATGGAGAGTTTAACCTTTACCTCTCTCTTAATCTTTTTTGGTGCTAGCCTGAAGTGGTTCATGGGGTCTTTGTTGCACCGATACCTCGGTAAACAGAGCCGTAAATATCTTGTATAAAATTAAAACCATACGTTCGAGGTTTGTGTGACGATACCAAGTGGTTGATACGCGATCGGCGCGAGTATATTATTGGTTAATTTATACAACGGTGTTATCTAGTGTACGATCTCTGCGTGCATATCGTAATTTTAGAGCTATCTTATACAGTATATTCTCTTCTTTCCCGTAAAATCTCCTTGGCTACTTTTCCAGGGTCAACCTTTTTTCCGTACCCGCTTCTGGCGGGGAGGGAGCGGAGGGAGTGGAGAGAGTCTTATACTTTTCAATCCAGTTTTCTACTACTACTACAGTAGAATACAAAAAAAAAATGGACCAGTTTAATAACGGGAACCTCTCCGAGTGGCCCGAAAGGTCTTTAAGGCTTCCTCTTGTCCTCGTAACTCCTCGTAATTTCGAGTTGCGAACCGAAATTTGTTTTGAGAAATTGTAAATTTACATATATCTGAATCGCTAAATAATAAAATATGATTGTTCGTCCCCTCAAAACTACTTCTAATATTGGGAAACAGCGCAAGAACAAGTCTCGCAGTTATTCAAACTTTAAACTTTGATTAAACACAAAAGATGAACTGAACTTTAATTCTTGCTCCAAAGTTAGATACACTCTGGTTTTTTACTAAAAAAAAAAAGAAAAATTAACTAAAATAGCAGGAAATATGAATTCCACTTTATTGCCTTTTTCATTCCACTTTATTATTTAAGTGCGGTTATTGCGCTGTATATACGAACGTATGTACCCATGCCAGAAGGAGGCATGTCAATTATTTCACGAACGTGCCTCCCTCTGGCTTTTTCCGGAAACATGTAGCAATACCAGTTCCACTTTCTCTCGATTGGTATACTGAGCCATCAGGGTATTATCTTTCCTGAAATATGTAAAACTGACATTAAAAATGCATTTGTTTCACTTTAAAAATATAATGTCTATTTTCCCTATGAGTCCAGACTTCTGGGACACCCTGTATATCGCTTTCTTCCGACACGGAAAATAGCTACTAATTTGTTGTAGGAAATATTTTCATGAGTTTAATTTAGGTGAAGTTAGGTTTGGTTTGGTTAACCCTAACCTACCCTAAAGTAAAATGAAACAAAAAACTGGGTGTGTAAAAACCTGAGATAGTATGAGGTAATAGTAATTTGATTTCGAGTTTTTTAATTAAAATCCAAACGCAAACGGAATTTCGACAAATATTCATTATAAACTGTAAAAAGGCGCTTTCTCTAAACTTTTTAATGGAACCCTTCCCGACTTTAACGCGAGTGCGGGTGATTAAAATTTTTTTAAAATAAAAGCCATCACACGTAGGAGCTAATGTAACTTCACTGACCACCGATGAAAATGTAGGACGAATTTGGCGATTTAGGAATACAGTATATATATATATATATATATATATATATATATATATATATATATTCCATATATACCCGTTTTAAATGGGTATATATGGAGTATTTTTATAAAAGAAAAACAATGGGTAAAAGGGCCGTTTACTCATTATTTTTCTTTTAGTTACTCTTTCTCGAGTAATGTTACTCTTTTATTTACTTATTCTCGAAAATCTTTATGTTCGCTTTACGCAACACAGCCCCGAAGGGGCTACGTCGTGATAAACTATTACGGTACCAATATACCCCCAGCGTCCGTAGTTCAGTTGGTAACGCCGTGAAGGCACTGAGGTCGGGGATTCGACTCCCGATGGTGCTTGTTAATAATAATCCGGGAGTTAGCGCGGTGGAACGCGTTAGTCTGGCCTGAGCGCTATGCCAGTTTGTGGCCCCTCTCACCGAGTCCCACTAGTGAAGAAAAAGTATTTATGTAAAAACTATCACTAATAAAGGTAAATATTATGGTTTGTGCACACACACACCCACACACACACACACACACACACACACATAACTAACTAACTAACTAACTAAAATCACGAACTTGTAAGTAGACACAAAACCTACAACATAAAAGATTTTTAATAAATTGCTTTGATATTATTTATTTCATTTTTACACTCAATTTATATATTGATCTTTCATATTTATTTGCGCCTTTCTGTCTTCTTTTTTTTTCCCTATTGTTAATTCGATTCCTCGATAATCATTTTACATCTCACTCCATCTTATTTTTAATTTAATCCCAAACTATTTCTCAAAATTTCTTTCCCCATGATTCTCTCTTCGTTTTTCTTGACAGGCATTCAACACCTTTCTTAGCTCTTCCCTCACCCAATTCCCATCAGACCAAACCAAACCATATATCATTTTCAACAATATATATATATATATATATATATATATATATATGATACAACTCACAGTGGTTCCCTGAGAAACGGTCTGTAGGCAACGTATATACACACATATATATATAATATATATATATATATATATATGATGAATAAAACCACGAAGGAAAAAGAAACACAAAGGGGTGCTCAAGCGCTTTCGTCTAATGACATCCTCAGGAGCACCCTTTGTGTTTCTTTTTCCTTCGTGGTTTTATTCATCAAATACTTTTCACGTGTCACTTTCGTGAAATAATTTTTCATATATATATATATATATATATATGTGTGTGTGTGTGTGTGTGTGTGTGTATATATATATATATATATGTAGCGTATCGACAAGAAATAGACCAACAAATCGACAGACATACTTTCTTTCCACGCTACCATAAAACAGTTTGGAACACACGTGGGCAAGAGTCAAACAATGGCGCGTCTATTTTTCCCCAATGGGAGCGAACAAAGACCGTTAACAACTAAAAGACGCGTGGACAAAGCGTCTTAAGAATGAAGTCTACGTCACAGGCCTACGGTATAAAAGGAGCTTCCACTTACACTCACTCTCACTCCGACGCTTCCATTCCGTTCGACTACTCTGTATGTTGTCATCCCTCATCAGTAGTAACCGGCTCAAGACCAAGGCTCACTTCAACACCACATTCAAGAAACGAAGCATCATTGGAAGTGACCCACCAATACTGCCGCAGGAAGCCCCAACGGCATAAGGAATTCCCCTTTGTCTCTTCATTACCGCATAAACCGGTTATCAAGCATCTTCGAGAGCACCGGCAAAGTTTGCAACACTACGAGAAGCATCCGCAAGGGACACATTGCGTGACTCGACGGCGAAAGCTACAAGCCCAAATCACTCCACATCTGGTCAGCTTTTACCGCTTTACGAAGAACGATCGTCTACGAGACTCCATTAGGCCCATCATACCGTGACCTACGGAACAAATTTCCAAGAGTCAACCACAACCGGGCCTACCTTCTCCTTCGCAAAAGGCCTAATTCACGACCCGACCAACGCGCGAGCGACCAGTTTCCAGAGGACGACCGACTACACCACGACGACCCTCACGGTATTTCCTTTTCAACAATCCTTCCACAAGTCAAAACGTCCGGGTAAGCTAACTACTTCATATTCTAGTGCTCTTGAAGCCTACATTAGCCTACCGCCGAACAGCAGGCTACTCTCCCAAAGTGAGTAATTAAACATTCCCATTGACTCCCGTTAATAACGCAGTAGACCACTTTTCTCTACTGCAGGCCTAATTCATATACCGTGTATATTCCCTCAATTATCATTAGGCCGAACGGTAGGCCTGTCATCCTATTCAAGTGTCATTTCAATACCTTATTCCGCGTATCATCCGTTATTCTGTTCAATTCGCATTTACGTGTTAACTAAACATTCTCTTGACGTAATCACTTGACATCACATAATGTTCTTGTATATAAATGATATTTGTGCAAGCATTACAATCCATTATAATTAGGCCGCATCAATTATTCTATGTGCATCCATACAATCATTTAGCCTACTTAATCAGTGTCGTGTTTTCCATTCAATGTACCGAACGCACGTGCATTCTTTATAGCAATTATTAGGCCCATTCAATGTTCTATGTTGCATGCCATTACATACCATCGATGGGTACTGTACATTACGTATTACCTCAATTAAGCTATTAACATTTCATTTTATTACCTAGGTCTATGCCATAAGCATAACATAAACTACCAATTAATTACTGTCAATTCTTTGTTATACCACCGTGAATAAGTAACGGTTTCATTGTACAAAATAAAGTACCGAGGCTTATTCTATTTTGAGTACCTACAGTAAACGTACGCGTTCACGTTGTCATTAATAGGCCTCTTTCACAGATCATTTATGCATAATCTGTAGTTTCCCTAATCGGTGTATTACATAACCTATTTGTTATATTATTACGTGCATGCATTATTTTTGTATTCACCATCTCATATTTCAGGTTGTGTCCCATTTTGTATAACATTAAGCCTCACATAAACGAGCGCATTTCAAAGGTGTCCCATTTTGTATACCATTAAGCCTCACATAAACGAGAGCATTTCAAAGGTCATTATCGAATTGTTAAGCTTTCTAGTCAAGTCTTACCATTGTATTCACTGTGAAAATTAATATAAATATTTTCTTAAATAAACTACAAAACCATAAGGTGTCTTTTATAACCTTAATATTAATTTGCTTGAGCGTAAATCAAGCTGGTGACCCTCGCTGCCATTTCGGTCACTTCCAATAGTATGGTGGATCTAATCAAATAACCATTCATTCCAATCGGTGATACTGTATTACAATATAAATAATTAACCCAGCCTATCATTATAAAGCAATCAGTCATTGCCTAAATCAATCGTTGCATACAATTAAATCATTATCACCTTAAACGGCTAAAACTAGCTCCACTATAAATTGGTGACCCCGGAGTGACTCGAAAGTAATTGCAAGTTAATTTTCACAGTGAACCTGTTGTTTAGTGGTTAGGGACATTTTCTTAATTTTAAATATTCTTTTATTGCAAATAACAAAATAGCGGTGATATCAAACATTTAAATTAATACACGGTACAACATATACGGCGCGTCAATAGGCCTATCTACATCTGTGACTGGTGTTATTTTCCCGTACACATTAGGCCACAAATACACATTTACGGTTAATTTTGTTGGCACATGATAACACGTTTTCGCGCGAAAAATATGCAGCAGGAAAACAACAACGCCACTACATCCCACACCTACAGCGATTCCAAAATCCCCACTTTTTGGCCCGCGGATCCCCGTACATGGTTCTTACAGGTCGAATATCATTTCGAGTCCCAGAACATAACAAGAAGCGTGGCCAAGTTTAACATCGTAGCCGCGCAACTCACACCAGAGGTCGCTGGCGAGGTGCGAGACATTCTCGCCAAGAGGCCCCTAGAAAACCCCTATGAGACGTTGAAGACCGCCGTTTTGGAGCGAACGGCCATGTCAGAGCAAAATCGCCTCCGGAAATTACTCGCGACCGAAGAGCTTGGCGATAGATCCCCGTCGCAGTTCCTGCGACACATGCAGCAGCTCCTGGGGGATTCAGCCCACGTCATCGAGCACTCATTCTTCCGCCAACTTTTCGTACAACGCCTTCCACCGCAGGTCCAACGAGTGCTGGCGGTGACGAAACCAGACATTTCGTTGAAGGAACTGGCGGATATAGCGGACAGGGTTTTGGACATAGAAACGCCACAAGTGGCCGCAGTCGCCTCACCACCCCTCCCCCAACCGCGCCCGACAACAACTTGGTGGAGACCGTCGCGAAGTTGACCATCATGGTAGAAGGACTTTTTCGCGATGTACGCGGGATGCAAACGCGTGAACGAAGCAGATCACGCGACCCTCAGCACCGCAACTCACGACCCCGTTCCCGTTCCCGCACCCCCGGTTCCAACGACGAACCGGGCGTATGCTGGTACCACAGGACATTCGGCGATCAAGCCCGGAAATGCACGGCTCCCTGTCTTCGGGCGGGAAACGTAGCAGCCGAGCATTAACGGCGTCTCATGCTCAAGGCTTCCACGGCGTCCGCCTATTCTTCGTCACAGACGCCCATTCCAAGATACGTTTCTTGGTCGATACCGGCGCCCAAGTCAGTCTCCTCCCCCCCTCCCCACAAGAGCGGTTACATCCCAGTTGGGAGACTGAATTACACGCGGTGAACGCGACTCCCATTCAAACATTCGGTCAAAAATCCCTTCCCTCAACCTCGGACTTAGGAGAACCTTCCGTTGGGTTTTTCTCATCGCCGACGTGCAACAGCCAATCTTAGGTGCAGATTTTCTGCAGCATTACGACTTAGGAGTGGACGTTAGACGCCGGAGACTCATCGACCACAAGACCAGCCTCAGCGTGCAAGGCGTTTTCTCCCGTACGTCAGCGCCTCCGCCAGTATATTCGGTGGCTCGCCCTGAGTCACCGTACGGTACACTACTGGCTGAGTTTCCATCGGTGACACGCCCTTGCAACCGCGAGGTGCCAGTGAAGCACAATGTGCTCCACTACATTCAGACTGCAGGACCCCCGAAGAATGCTCGTCCTCGACGTTTGGCTCCGGACCGTCTGCGCATCGCAAAGGCAGAGTTCGAACACATGATCGAACTAGGAATCGTCCGGCCTTCCAAAAGCCCTTGGGCCGCACCGTTACACATGGTCCCCAAGAAGACTGAGGGCGACTGGCGTCCTGTGGGCGATTACAGGGCGCTCAACACTTGCACAGTGCCCGACCGCTACCCTCCCCCCCTTCTGCACGATTTTGCCGCCAATCTCTCTGGGTGTACGGTTTTCTCCAAACTGGACCTCGTCAGGGCCTACCATCAAATCCCGGTAGCCCCAGAGGACGTTCCTAAAACCGCGATAATAACGCCCTTTGGGCTTTTCGAATACATCCGCATGCCTTTCGGCCTCCGGAACGCGGCACAGACTTTTCAGAGATTTATCGACGACGTCCTTCGGAGTCTCCCCTTCTGTTTTGCCTACATAGACGACCTCCTCATTGCCAGCAGCGATGAAGTGGAACATGTCAAACACCTTCGGCAGGTTTTCGCTCGACTCGATGAGTATGGAGTCGTCATCAACCCCAGCAAGTGCCAGTTTGGCGTCCCCGAACTGCAGTTCCTCGGTCATCAAATTACAGGCAACGGTATCTCCCCCAACCCCCATAAGGTCGACGTTATTAAGGAATTTCCCCCCCCTACCACGCAAAGAAAACTGCGGGAATTTTTAGGTATGATAAACTTTTATCGCAGATTCATTCCCCATGGCGCGCACCTCCTCCGCCCTTTGCATGCCCTGCTGCGCCCCTGCAGGAGGGGGTCCTCTACGTCAATTCCATGGCCTGAAGAGGCCCAGCGAGCGTTCGAGTCGGCTAAGTCAGCCCTCATTGATGCGACCCAGCTGTCTCACCCTCATCCTGACGCAGAAATCAGCCTCGTCGTGGATGCTTCTGACACTGCGGCAGGCGCCGTATTACAACAAGCGTCAGGAGATGGTTGGCAGCCCTTAGCCTTTTTCTCACGCGCATTCAAACC
The DNA here is from genome assembly GCA_023014485.1 of Bathynomus jamesi. Taxonomy (NCBI): domain Eukaryota; kingdom Metazoa; phylum Arthropoda; class Malacostraca; order Isopoda; family Cirolanidae; genus Bathynomus; species Bathynomus jamesi. The sequence goes on along the minus strand of JAJOZX010002969.1, from coordinate 297,479 downwards.
AACGGAAACCAGATATAGCACTTTCGGTCGAGAATTGCTTGCGGTTTATCTGGCGACCAAACACTTCCGCCACTACTTAGAGGGAGAGAGAATTCATTATATACACGGATCATCGTCCGCTAACGTTTGCCATCAATTCCCAATCCGACCGGTATTCCCCCAGGGAAATGAGACATTTGGACTACGTCTCACAATTCACTGGCGATCTTCGTCACATAAAAGGCCATGCAAATACCGCAGCGGACGCTCTATCGCGAGTCACGATTAATGCGTCCCTTGTTCCCGCCACCGGTGACGTCATCGACTACGAAGCCATAGCAGAAGCTCAACGAGGAGACGATGAACTGCAGCAGCTCAGTAGTGCATCCACGTCGTTACAACTGGAAGAAATTCCACTGCCTTCTTCCTCACGGACCCTCACGGTCGACGTCTCTACAGGATCACACCGTCCTTTCGTCCCCGAGAAATTCCGACGCGAAATTTTTAATAGGCTTCATTCTCTTTCTCACCCCGGAATTCGCGCGTCTCAGGCTCTCGTCACCTCTCGTTTCGTCTGGCCAAGCATCAACCGTGACGTCAGACGTTGGGCCCAAGCTTGCATAAAGTGCCAGAAAGCAAAAATTCAACGTCACACGACGGCACCTTTAGCTGTTTTTCGTCCCCCCGACGCACGTTTCGATCACGTACATCTGGACCTCGTCGGCCCATTTCCATACTCAGAAGGTTACACGTACCTCCTCACCTGCGTCGATCGATTCACGCGTTGGCCTGAGGCGATCCCTATAAAGGACATCACGGCTGAATCCGCCGCCCGCGCTTTCGTCAGTGGTTGGGTGTCCCGTTTTGGAGTCCCATCAACAATCACTACTGACCGTGGTCGGCAATTCGAATCCGCTCTGTGGAAGAGCCTGACACAAATTTTAGGTTGTTCCCGGATTCGGACTACAGCATATAGGCCCATGGCCAATGGCCTCGTCGAGCGACTACACCGTCACCTGAAGGCGTCCCTAAGGATGACCACCACCGGCCCACGTTGGACCGACGCCCTTCCCCTTGTCCTCCTGGGAATTCGGGCAGCGCTCAAGGATGACCTGCAATGTACATCGGCCGAATTGGTGTACGGTACTCCTTTGCGGCTACCCGGCGAATTCTTCACTTCGTCAGGAGCACATCCTTCGGTGGACGGCAGCACGTACGCCGACGCCTTAAGGGAGACCATGCGCAATTTTCGTCCGGTTTCCCCGCGTCATCCCACTGCTCGTCGCATTTTTGTCCCCGCCCGGTTGTCCTCCTGCACCCACGTCTTCGTCAGAAACGACACCATCCGTCCCCCTACAACATCCATACGATGGGCCTTTTCCTGTGCTGCGGAGGGGTGACAAAACTTTCATCCTCGACCGTGCGGGACGCAAGGACGTAGTGTCAATCGACCGCCTAAAGCCGGCGTACCTCGAGGACGACGCAATTTCCCCAACAGTTTCCCCACAACCGACTACAGCAGACACAATTCTCCCCATTTCCCCAACCCAAGAAGATGTCTCGCGCCCTCCCGCCAACGAAACACCGCCAGACACACGAACGGGTGTCCGTACTCGGAGCGGCCGCGTCAGTTTCGCCCCGAAATGGTGATCCTTTTATCATCGTTCCTTCGTCTCTGAGAGGGAACTACTTGTAGCGTATCGACAAGAAATAGACCAACAAATCGACAGACATACTTTCTTTCCACGCTACCATAAAACAGTTTGGAACACACGTGGGCAAGAGTCAAACAATGGAGCGTCTATTTTTCCCCAATGGGAGCGAACAAAACCGTTAACAACTAAAAGACGCGTGGACAAAGCGTCTTAAGAATGAAGTCTACGTCACAGGCCTACGGTATAAAAGGAGCTTCCACTTACACTCACTCTCACTCCGACGCTTCCATTCCGTTCGACTACTCTGTATGTTGTCATCCCTCATCAGTAGTAACCGGCTCAAGACCAAGGCTCACTTCAACACCACATTCAAGAAACGAAGCATCATTGGAAGTGACCCACCAATACTGCCGCAGGAAGCCCCAACGGCATAAGGAATTCCCCTTTGTCTCTTCATTACCGCATAAACCGGTTATCAAGCATCTTCGAGAGCACCGGCAAAGTTTGCAACACTACGAGAAGCATCCGCAAGGGACACATTGCGTGACTCGACGGCGAAAGCTACAAGCCCAAATCACTCCACATCTGGTCAGCTTTTACCGCTTTACGAAGAACGATCGTCTACGAGACTCCATTAGGCCCATCATACCGTGACCTACGGAACAAATTTCCAAGAGTCAACCACAACCGGGCCTACCTTCTCCTTCGCAAAAGGCCTAATTCACGACCCGACCAACGCGCGAGCGACCAGTTTCCAGAGGACGACCGACTACACCACGACGACCCTCACGGTATTTCCTTTTCAACATCCTTCCACAAGTCAAAACGTCCGGGTAAGCTAACTACTTCATATTCTAGTGCTCTTGAAGCCTACATTAGCCTACCGCCGAACAGCAGGCTACTCTCCCAAAGTGAGTAATTAAACATTCCCATTGACTCCCGTTAATAACGCAGTAGACCACTTTTCTCTACTGCAGGCCTAATTCATATACCGTGTATATTCCCTCAATTATCATTAGGCCGAACGTAGGCCTGTCATCCTATTCAAGTGTCATTTCAATACCTTATTCCGCGTATCATCCGTTATTCTGTTCAATTCGCATTTACGTGTTAACTAAACATTCTCTTGACGTAATCACTTGACATCACATAATGTTCTTGTATATAAATGATATTTGTGCAAGCATTACAATCCATTATAATTAGGCCGCATCAATTATTCTATGTGCATCCATACAATCATTTAGCCTACTTAATCAGTGTCGTGTTTTCCATTCAATGTACCGAACGCACGTGCATTCTTTATAGCAATTATTAGGCCCATTCAATGTTCTATGTTGCATGCCATTACATACCATCGATGGGTACTGTACATTACGTATTACCTCAATTAAGCTATTAACATTTCATTTATTACCTAGGTCTATGCCATAAGCATAACATAAACTACCAATTAATTACTGTCAATTCTTTGTTATACCACCGTGAATAAGTAACGGTTTCATTGTACAAAATAAAGTACCGAGGCTTATTCTATTTTGAGTACCTAAACGTACGCGTTCACGTTGTCATTAATAGGCCTCTTTCACAGATCATTTATGCATAATCTGTAGTTTCCCTAATCGGTGTATTACATAACCTATTTGTTATATTATTACGTGCATGCATTATTTTTGTATTCACCATCTCATATTTCAGGTTGTGTCCCATTTTGTATAACATTAAGCCTCACATAAACGAGCGCATTTCAAAGGTGTCCCATTTTGTATACCATTAAGCCTCACATAAACGAGAGCATTTCAAAGGTCATTATCGAATTGTTAAGCTTTCTAGTCAAGTCTTACCATTGTATATTCACTGTGAAAATTAATATAAATATTTTCTTAAATAAACTACAAAACCCATAAGGTGTCTTTCATATTCATAACCTTAATATTAATTTGCTTGAGCGTAAATCAAGCTGGTGACCCTCGCTGCCATTTCGGTCACTTCCAATAGTATGGTGGATCTAATCAAATAACCATTCATTCCAATCGGTGATACTGTATTACAATATAAATAATTAACCCAGCCTATCATTATAAAGCAATCAGTCATTGCCTAAATCAATCGTTGCATACAATTAAATCATTATCACCTTAAACGGCTAAAACTAGCTCCACTATATATATATACACACTGTTCTCAAACATCAAAGATATTACATCAAATATAGAAAAAAAAAATTCTCAGAGTTCATTAATAAGAGCAGGGGCGGATTAACTGTACTTGGGGCCTAAGGCTAATTTTATTTTTGGGGCCCTTTTCTACAGATTTTTATTAACAATACGTGTACATGTACGGTACATAGTACATTTACACGAATTACACGTACGGTATTTAGGCTAATTGAGAAACAAACATAAAAGAACCTTAACACAGTGTATTTTGCCGTTTGCTAAAACAAAACAGTATTAAACAAACTTTACTTTAGGGCCTATAAAACATAAAATAAAACAGGGAATTTGTCAGTTTGAGTACTCTGTCATATTTAATCAAAGACGTTTACCTTTCGAGCTTTCTGGTTTGCGAAAATCTCGAATTACAATATATCATCGAAACTCAGCACGGACTTTAAAAAAATGATATGGTAAGACGCTTCTTTTTACCAAATATTTCAATTAAAAAAATGAAATTAAATATAAACAAAATATTTATAAGAATAAAATTTTAGATTAACAATGAAGCTCGCAAAATAATAATCAAGGGTTACTGCCAATATCTGGCATATTAACGCTGAAATAGCTCCATTGAAATTAACACACAGTCACCCTCACTTACCTAGATCCACTTTGATTGGGGGTCCCCCCCTCAAGCATGGGGCTTGAGGTCTCAGCCTCAATTGCCTCAATGATAATCCGCCACTAAATAAGAGCATTATGTAGATACAGGTCTGCACTCTCTTCAAAGAGATATAAAAAGTGTTTTAAGAGTTCATATAATATATATATATATATATATATATATATAATATATATATATATATGGGATAGACCTCAGAATGGTCCTCTGAGATCTTTTATGTTACACATAGTGACACAGACCGTGCATGGAACAAGGAATTCTTCTGGGAAAATTAAATCCACTATAGTCCGAATAAGTAATGGTGAATGACAAACACTATAGTCTTTTTCCTTTTCATAATGTTAGCCCGACGTGGGCAACGAGTCACTCCCATAGAGGCCCCAAAATATAGCTTCCCTCACCAGGAAAATCCCATCATGAAACGGACATGTTATGTGCCTTGAAAAGTGGACGCTCAATTTTGCCAGTTGAGGTTTAAGTTTTGATTTTTGGCTAAAAATACAATAGTTAGCCCTTTTCCTTTGATGTATTCAATTCGACATGAATGCAACGAGTTTCTTGCTTATATTGAGGTTCTAAATATAGTGGGGTTAAGCTGCTTTAAACCCTAGATCCTGTCCCAAAGCTGGATCATATCTGCTTAGCAGATAGCTGGTGAAGGAAGCTATATTTCGTGGTATCATGTGATCAGTCTTTCCTTTTGAACAGACGTGTTTTATCGAGTGTCCAGTGTTATCAATTGAATAAGTGGTTTTCGTTGAGGTGTCTTTAAAAAAAAATAGTGTTTGGTGCATTCTTAACTAAATTACTTCGTGTTACTAATCATTCATTAACGAGTATATTTCATCTATTGACTTTATTCAGTACTATATTATTTGATTAAACTAAGGATAGTGCACATGGCTTGCCTTGTTTGTTTTTCAAATCTATCAGAAAACGAGGAGTCATAAGGTTCATTTTCCCTTCCTTCGGGAGGTCAGGTAGAGTGTGGTCACACACCGTGGGAAAAAAGGAAAAAAGTCGGTCGAATCGCGGACAGATAAGTACTACTAATACTCTTTCTTTTACAGATCTTTCGTCGGTAGCTTAATTATATATTCATTTAGTATAAATTTGTGTTACAAGAATCTGTTTCTGCGTTTCAGGAACATTTTTGCGGGTTTGCTCAGGTGACGGCGCAATAAGCACGCGGTAGACCTACGTTGTAATTTATTAATTTCCAAGCGCTCGTTTTTTTGTTTTTTGTTTTTTAACTAATTAAGAGCATGGCACCCCCGTCAAGTACTTGCAGTCGCTGTGAAGGGAAATTTGCCGCTTACGCGTTTACAATGGCTAATAATAATGAACAGTTAGTTTGCAGGTGGTGCTCAAGCATGGAAGTGCTGAGGAACGAGTTAGAACGTGAGAGGGAGGCCAGAGTTAGGCTTGAAGAAAGCGTGATGCTCCTGACGGCAAAATTAGAATCCCTTGAGACTCCAGTTACGACCCCTCCTGCCTCAGTTTCTACTAATAATATAAATAGTACTAATAGCCCTCTCTCTTCCCCTAGTTCCCAACCCTTCGTTCGAGTGCGTAATGGAGCCCATTGAGAAAACCTAAGACTTGTCTACCAGTAATAACAAACAATAAGTTTTCTGTTTTAGGTTTCGAAGATGCTGATGAACCGGAAATACGACTCGTTGGCGATTCCATTGTTCGAGGGCAGCTCGAGGAATTCTGTGGGAGAAACCCTCGTCGTAGGCGCCGTTACTGCTACCCTGGTGCAAGGGTGGAGGATATAACTAATAGTGTTGACCATTTTACAGACGGTACCGCCGAGGACACAACGTATGTTATTCATGTCGGTACTAATAACGTTTTAAATTCTAGATCGGAAGAACTGCTGGCTAGGTACAGGGACTTACTAGAGCGATTAAAGGAAAAAACTAATAAGATTGTTTTAACAGGTATACTTCCTCGAATTATCCAACGTAACGATTTCTACAGCAAGGCGACCTATATTAACAATAACCTAAAGTCTCTTTGCCAACAGGAAGGAGTGCATTTTGCGAATTTTTGGAACAGTTTCTACGGCAGGAGGGACTTGTTCCTCGGAGATGGACTTCATCTTAATGACGTTGGAGCTGCGCGTTTAGGAAGACTATTTCATAATACTGTCTCTTCTTTTCAGGCTGCCGTAACTCGAACGGTCCCAGCGTAAATTCCACAAATTTCCCCTGCGCTCGCGAAGGTGTCGCAATTACAAACAATTTGAAGGTTCTATCCTTAAATGCTCGTAGCTTACGAAATAAAATAAACGAATTTTTTTCTTTAATTGCTTGTAAAGACTATGATTTAATTGCGATAAATGAATCGTGGCTTAGCACTGAAACACGTGACTTTGTAGGGGAGTATCAAATTAGAGGTTATAGACTTTTTGTTAAAAACAGAATAGGTAGGCGAGGAGGCGGTGTTATGTTGTATATCAAAGATAATATTGCGAACGTTATAGAAGTAAAGCACACAATTCCAGAACCAATAGATTCGACTATAGCAGAACTTAAATTGAACGATTTCAAACTTGTTGTTGCGGTTATATATAGGCCCCCTAATCAAACAGCTGATACGGACGAAGCGTTATATCGTGAACTAAAGAGAATAATAGGTAGTGAGCAGGCTTTAGTTATGGGTGACTTTAATTGCGCCAACGTGAATTACGATACAATGCAGGGAGACGCGGAAGGTAATCGTTTAGTTAATTTTCTCGAGGATAGCTTTCTTATTCAAAAGGTTGGGGAACCTACGAGGTTGGACAGTATTTTAGATTTAGTAATAACTACGGATGATAGGCTAATTACTGATCTTCAAGTAATAGAACCGTTAAGCAATAGCGATCACAATATGGTAGAGTTTGTCCTCTCAGTAAGTCACTCGAAACCAGCTAACTCGACTAAAATTCCTAACTTCCAGCACGCAGACTTTTGTAAATTTCGAAATAAATTGTCACACGTCAATTGGGAAAACGTAATGGGGAACTCCAACGCAAAACTAATGTGGGAATCGTTTGAAACAGTATTTAGGACTATAAATGAGGAATGTGTACCGTACAAAATTAAGCGTGCGAAAGTAAATAACAAGCCCTTGTGGTTTACTTCTAGAGTAGGAGACATTATAAAGAGTAGAGATAGGGCTTATAGGCTACATAAGTGCGATAAAGACAATTTGTGGTTACGAAACAACTACATATCTCTAAGGCGTGAAGCGAAAAGTGTGATAAAAAAGTCCAAGCGCGAATTTGAAATCTCCATAGCTCGTGACGGTAAAGAAAACCCCAAGCGATTCTTTCAATACGTCAACAATAGAAATCCAGTAAAAAGTGTCTTGGGGCCGTTGAAAAATGTTAACGGAGATCTAGTTTCTGAAAACAAGGAAATGGCTACCTTGCTAAACGAATTCTTTACGTCAGTTTTTACTATAGAAGATGTAACGAATATCCCTACGGTCATAGACATAATACCTTTGATAATGGTAATATTTTGGATAATATTGTGGTTAGTGAAGGGGAGGTAATGCGCTATATTGATAAAATGAAAACGCGCCGGGGCCGGATTCCATATATCCCATACAACTAAAAGAATTAAAAGATAGCATTGTTGTGCCGCTAACAAAGATTTTTAATGCGTCTATTTCTGAGGGGTGCGTACCAGATAATTTCAAGTTAGCAAACGTAACACCTATCTTTAAGAAAGGCGATAAAGGTGCGGCGGGAAATTATAGGCCAATCAGTTTAACGTCTGTTGTAGGTAAGCTACTGGAATCAATAATTAGGGATCGTATAGTCGAACACTTAGAATTGCATAACTTAGTTAGAAATACGCAGCACGGTTTTAGGCGAAACAAATCTTGCTTAACTAATCTTTTAGAATTTTTTCAAAGCGTGGTTGACGTTTACGATAGTCATCGGGCGGTTGATGTAGTGTATTTAGATTTTCAAAAAGCGTTTGACACCGTACCGCACAAAAGACTCATTGAGAAAACTAAGGCTCATGGAATCAGGGGTGTAGTAATAAATTGGATAGAAGAGTGGTTGCGAGGTAGGAAACAGAGGGTGGTCGTTGATGGAGCGGAGTCGTGTTGGGCTAATGTAGCGAGTGGCGTTCCTCAGGGTTCTGTATTGGGCCCCTTGCTTTTTCTTATATATATTAACGATTTAGATGTCGGCCTAGTCAGTACAGTTTCAAAGTTTGCGGATGACACGAAGCTGGGTGGTAGGGCGATTAATGACGAAGATAGAGGTAAAATCCAGAATGATCTGAATAAAATCGTTGATTGGTCAGTCACATGGCAAATGAGATTTAACGTCGATAAGTGCAAAATTTTACATATAGGTTCGCGTAACGGTAATTTTGCGTATAGTATGTCAGGGAAAGAGTTGATAAGCGTAGAGCAGGAAAAAGATTTAGGAGTTATAGTCACTGGTGATTTAAAAGTAGCGAAACAAAGTACAGCAGCGGTCAATAAAGCGAACAAAGTGTTAGGTTTTATAGCTCGGAATTTTGAGTACAAATCGCGCGATATTATAGTTCCTCTTTATAAATCATTAGTTAGACCCCATTTGGAGTACGCGATCCAATTTTGGAATCCGCATATGCGCAAAGATATAGACAAAATCGAAAGAGTTCAAAGACGAGCAACTAAGATGATTCCGTCGCTTAGGTCAAAGTCGTACGAGGATAGGCTTAAAGAGTTAAAATTGACTACACTCGAGACTAGGAGGCTAAGGGGTGATCTAATCCAGGTTTTCAAAATTATGAATGGGTTCGATAACGTAGAGAGAGATAGCTTTTTCGAAATATCTCAATATAATAGGACTAGAAATAACGGGTGTAAGTTGACAAGTAGAAGGTTCGAGACAGCAGTTGCCAAAAACTTTTTTACGCATAGAATAGTAAATAGCTGGAATAGTTTGCCGGTAGAAGTAATTAGTAGCACGTCTATAAACATGTTTAAAAATCGATTAGACGCATATGTTGATAGATTGGGTATAGTTTAAGGTAGTAAAATTAAGGGTTGGATAAGATAGATTTTGATTCTCTTTTCATTAAAGATCACAATAACCAGACTAGAGGTCATAGTATGAAATTATTTAAGCCAAGATGTAGAACAAATTTAAGAAAACATAGTTTTACAAGTGTTGTGGGATATAGGGAGGCAGCATCTTGGGTTAGGGGATACTCTCTGTCCTTACACACCCATTTAAAGAGATTCCTCTGCCGAGCGGTGCCCCCATAGTACTGTGAGGTATTGAAAAACTCATGATCTTCACTTGCCCCACAAACACCTTTAAATGGGAGACCCAAATGGGTGCACACACATTTCTACATTACTGTACAGTCTTTACAGCCACACCTACACTTTTCCTCCTAAGTATATATATTGTAATGTATATGGTTGTAAATTGTGACTTGGTCCGCAACTGATATGGACCGTGACTTATTTTTGGTTGGCAAGGTACTGGTATTGATGGATACCGTAATGAAATTGACTGGATTCTTTGGATCTGATATATTTGCATGTCGGTTATAAATAGATATAGAGTGTAACATATTTGTGGATAGTAGTCTATTATGACTTGATCCTCTGGATCGAGAGATTCTATCTTTAGTTTTAAATTGATAATTAATTAGTTTTAAATTGATAATTATTTAGTTTTGTAAAAATTGGTTGTTGCCAATGTACAGGCAGTTTTTACATAGTGGAGCCACCTCGATGGGCCGAAGTGGCCCCTAGTGTGCCCACTATAAAAATTTCATATGTTCTTATGTTCTTTGTGGTTCGGAACCCACGTAAAATTGTAGGTCCCCTCCGCCACCACGGAGGACATGCACAATACACAATTACGACACAGTTAGGTAGACCAGCCATGAGTGGATCCTTGGGTCTTTGTTGGTCTGAAACATTATAACATTATAACATTATATACATATATCTATATTACAGAGAAGTGGTAAAGAAAATTCGTACAATCAATATCCATAAATAAATAAATAAATAAATAAATAAATAAATAATAAGTAAAAAGTAAAAAAGTTGAGAAATAAGATAAGCAAATTCCATTAATCATTAGGAATTATGAAATGTATTAATTCCGACCTTTTCTGTATCTTACAAAGGAAAAAATTAAAAACGAATGACGTCGTTGCTCGCTGAAATTGTACAGTATCTTCAAAAGCGAAGGTTCGAATCCCACCCAGGGAAGTTCGAAACCTCTTTATTTGTAATGTATTTGGTGTTAGAATTTGAACTAACGTTAATATGCTATTGTAATTATTATATAAGAACTAAATTGTATGTATCACTGTTGAACAAGGAAGATTTACGAAAGGAGGATGTAGTTGACACTTCCTCCTGAACGGATAGCCGTCTGAACACGGATTGGATTGAATCTGCTAGTTAAATAACTGCCATTTCTCATTTAGTCGAAAGACTGAAAAATTTCGAATTCAAACTGGATGTGTCTATTAACCTGCTTTCGTTAGTGTAATGACCCCAAAATTTTCAGTGTCGAAATCTTGTTGGAATCATGATTACAACTGCATGTTATTAGGTCATTACGACTTTTCACTTCGAAATTAATTTATACCTTAGAGAACGGGAATAAGTCTCCTTCATAACACAGTACAAAATGTATAGTGAAACCGTTTCTATTGCGCTGACATATCAAAAGCTTTTGATAGAGTCTGGCACAAATCTTTAAACGATGTTTGTTTAACTCATTATTACCGAGAGGTCTTTCCCGAGACCATAGGAGGAGCAGGCGGTGAGGGTGAGGGGGGGGAGGCAATTGACAGCCAAATTCAGCCCGAATGAATTTTTTCGGGCAATTACACCCAAAAATTTGGGAAAAAGTCTAGTGCAAATACTATAGTTTTAATCACCACGATTTCACCCGAAACTTTTATGATTTTCATGTAGGATCATCGCTTTGTCCGAAATATATGTCTTCAGATAAATGCAAAAAACTTCACTTTTCTACACGAAGGTCAAATTATGATAATAAAAACCCACTCTAATAGACAGAGTTTATTTCCACAACAGTTTCGATGCCCACTGGCATCTTCTTCGGGTGGATACAGAAAAACGAATGAACCAAAAACAAGAGGGAAAACAAGCCTGGACTGTTTTCCCTCTTGTTTTTGGTTAATTCGTTTTTCTGTATCCATCCGAAGAGGATGCCAGTGGGCATCGAAAATGTTGTGGAAATAAACTCTGTCTATTAGAGTGGGTTTTTATTATCATGTCTTCAGATCTTGAACGATGCAATATTTGATTACAGAAAGGAAAACTTGTCGCAAAACGGCAGTATTTAAGTACCCCATTTGATATAACATGTTACAACTCACTCTATTGTTGTAACTTGCTTGGTGATCAGCCTTTGTACAGTTGTATACGAGTATACCTACAAGTAGTGTTTAATAAAATTATGACATAAATCGATTTTCGGTTTCGCTTATTTTTTTCAGGCCCCCCTAACAAAATCAGGCCTCCTACGCCAATGCCAGACACTGAATAAAATCGTCTGGCGTTAGCCAGAACAAAATCAGTAAAGTGACGCTCGGCATTCATGGGTTAATCTCCAAACTGCCCTCCTTCGCTTTCTATCCTTCGATTTGTGCCTTCTTCTCTAATTTCCTTTCTGGCCGATCTATAGCTGCGGTTGTAGGTGGCCACTGTTCTTCTAAAGCTATCAACAGTGATGTTCCTCAGGGTTCTGTCCTGTCACCCACTCTTTTCCTTTTATTTATAAATGATCTATTAAATCGCACTTCCTGTCCTATCCACCCCTATGCCGATGATTCCACTTGTAGTGAATACTCTTAATTTAGTTTCAAGTTAAATGTTAATTTTACCGTCTTGAATTTCGGAATAGCTATAAATTAATTTTAAATTAGTTACCCCTCATAATTCAATTGTGAACCACATTAATACTAATTTTATGTATACTATATTATTTTATTGTATGTAAACATAATTAATTATATATCACAATTGTCAGTTAATTATTTATATTCAAATATTTATTTTAATCTAATACCATGTCCATTTTACAAATAAACAATAGAAATCCAAGGGTTATATTTTCCACCTTTGGTACTGTCGCAGTTTCGCCTAACGGACTCAATACGGCTAGTGAGATAATCACTGGTTGGCACTTAACCAGCGGCAGTGCTTATGGCTACATCATCCAGGTTAACCTATACCGGATAGATGCGCTACGGTCCCAAGCCGTAGCTTGCCTAGGCCGACGACGACGACGTAAACCAACAATTGGTGACTCCGGAGTTGGATTCCCCCTTTTACCCGAACGACTAGGATTAGACTGTAACGTCGTTCGTGCCCATCACCCCCCTCACCCGAGCGACTAGGACCAGACTGTAACGTCGTTCGTGCCCATCACCCCCTTCACCCGAGCGACTAGGATCAGACTGTAATGTCGCTCGTGCCCTCTGCCCCTCACCCCTGCCCGTGCGCTCTGTGCCTGCGCTCGTCTCAACCTCCACTCCTTCGTTGGTAACTTGTCGTCTTGCTTGTACGTCAGCAAGCATAGGAGAAGATGCCTGACGACGCTGGTGCCATCTCCCACTTGAGCGTAAAGCTCCCCGTCTTCTGGCCGGGTGATCCATTTATTTGGTTCCACCAAGTGGAATCACAATTCAACTTGGGAAGGATCACCGCTAGCAGGACGAAATACGATCATGTTTTGTCCTCTCTACCAGCGAGCATCATCTCTGAAGTCCGTGACGTCATCGTGTCTACTTCCACGAGTGAGGACCCATACAACGATCTGAAGTCTGCCATCCTGTGCCGCACCACTGTCTCCGAGCGTGAGAAACTACATCAGTTAATCTCAAAAGAAGAACTTGGAGACCGTAAGCCCACTCAAATGCTGAGGGCTATGCAGTGCGCTCTAGGCGAACGCGCACAAACCTTCGATAAGGACATCTTTCGACAGTGTTTCTTGCAGAAACTTCCTCCATCAGCTCAGCGTGTCTTGGCCACTATGGATCCTGCTACTCCAGTTGATAAAACTAGCAGAAACTGCCGACAAAGTAGTGGAGATTGACACAGCTCCGGTCAACAACGTGAACACACAATCGGAACTGGAGTTGAAAGTGAAAGAGTTAAGTCAACAACTCAACCACGTTTGTTCTCTGCTACAAAATCAACGGCAAAGAAGCCATTCTCGGTCAAGATTTACGAAGAGGCATCGTTCGAGTTCCGGGAAGATCTGCTTCTACCACGCCAAATTTGGAAAGAAGGCTAGGAAGTGCATCTCCCCTTGCAATTTTTCGTCGGAAAACCCCAGCAGCGAGTCCTAATGGCGTCTAGTACTCGCACTGCCAACCTGTTATTCATAAAGGACAGGAACTCTGGTGTCAATTTCTTGGTCGATACCGGAGCGTCAGTCAGTGTATTCCCTCAAAAATCTGGTCATACGCACTCGGAATCTCCGCCTCTATACGCTGCTAACGGTTCACGCATACCCACGTACGGTACTCAGTCGCGTGAACTAAACTTGGGCCTTCACCGATCCTTCAGTGGATTTTCATCTGTGCTCAGTGCAGCATCCCATAATCGGCGCTGACTTCCTCCAGCATTTCAAACTCCTGGTGGATCTTGACAAGCGACGCTTATGCGACCAGGCCACACTGCTTTCTGTTCTTGCCAAAACAGGTTGCCCTTCCGGACGCCTCGAACTCTGCACTTTCCCTGATTCCCCCTAATTCCATGTACCAGTGCCTTTTCCAACGATATCCAGGAATTCTTCAACCTATGCAGATGGGTGATACCATTAAGCACACCATTACCCATCACATTACAACAAAAGGTCCCCCTGTGTTTGCAAAACCCAGACGTCTTGCCCCGGACAAACTGAAAGCTGCCAAATCGGAATTCCAGCTTATGATAGATCTTGGGATAATAAGACCTTCCAAAAGCAGTTGGTCCTCTCCCCTACACTGGTCCAGAAGAAGTCAGGAGACTGGAGACCATGTGGGGATTACCGGTTTTTGAATTCGACAACCATCCCGGACCGATATCCGGTACCAAATGTCCAAGACTTTACTTCTCTTCTCCACGGCAAATCTATCTTCAGTAAAATAGTCCTCGTTAAGGCTTTCCACCACATTCCCGTAGAGCCTTCGGATATTCCCAAGACTGCAGTTTGTACACCATTTGGGTTATTCGAATTTGTGAAGATGCCGTTCGGGCTACGGAATGCTGCGCAAACCTTTCAGAGGTTTATAGATGAGGTCACCAGAGGCTTAGACTTTGTTTATGCCTACATCGATGATTTGCTTGTGGCCAGCTCAACGGAAGAGGAACATAAGGAACATCTTTCACTCCTCTTTCAACGCTTAGAACAATACGGTTGTACTATTAATGCATCTAAGTGTGTGTTTGCACAGCCAACCTTGGAATTTCTTGGTCACACGATTTCGCAGCACGGAATTACCCCCTTCAGGACAAGTGTGAAGTGATAAAAAATTACCCTATGCCAAATAATCAGCGTGAGTTACGTCGGTTTCTAGGTTTGGTAAATTATTACCACAGTTCATTAAAAACTGTGCCAGTGTTCTTGCTCCTCTACACGCTATGATCACACACAAACGCAAGGTAACGAAATTGTTATGGTGTAGCGATAGTTTACAGGCGTTCGACAATGCCAAAAATGCTATCAATAGTGCATTGTCTCTGTCATTTCCTATCAGTGATGCCCCCCTAACTCTGACGGTCGATGCATCAGATGTTGCGATCGGTGGAGTGTTGGAACAAACCATTAACGGTCAACAAGCACCCATCGCGTTTTACTCGAAAAAGCTGCAGCCAGCCCAAACGCGTTATAGTGCTTTCGGACGTGAACTTCTTGCTATTTACTTAAACGTGAAGCATTTTCAACATTTCCTTGAAGGCCGAGAGTTTTGTGTTTTTACCGACCACAAACCTTTGGTCACTGTCTTCAATAAAAACAGCTGTAACCACTCTCCCAGAGTCATCAGGCAACTCGATTATATCTCGCAATTTACCACAGATATCCGCCACATCAAAGGTGTCTTGAACACTCCAGCGGATGCACTTTCAAGAATAGAGATTACTTCTGTTACCTCAGCTCTACACTGTGGAATGCTATTGCACAGGATCAAGATAAGGATACGGAACTACAAGACCTGCTCAGAGAAGACTCCACTCACTCACTTTCCCTCAAGAAAATGAGTATGCCAGGATTGTCTGTGCCCCTCTATTGCGACGTATCAACAGCTGCTATTCGCCCTTATGTCCCTCCATGTCACAGACAAGCAGTCTTCACGGATCTTCATAAGCCCTCCCATCCTGGTATCCGTGCTTCGCAACACCTGGTTACCTCTCGCTTTGTTTGGCCCTCGATGCGGAAGGATGTCAAACATTGGACCAAAACGTGCCTTGCCTGCCAGCGTGCCAAAGTCCAAAGGCACACCAGGTCCCCCTTTGACGCATTTCCGCCCCCATCCCAGCGATTTGAGGTAATTCATGTAGACATTGTTGGCCCTCTTCCAGTGATTCAAGGCCAACGTTATCTGCTCACCTGTCTCGACCGCTTTTCCAGATGGCCTGAAGCCATCCCACTTCCTGATATCCAAGCGGACACTGTTGCAAGAGCCTTTCTTCATGGATGGGTATCAAGATTTGGATTGCCGACAAAAGTCATCACTGACCAAGGTCGCCAATTTGAGTTTTCGCTTTGGAAGAAGTTTACCAGCTTGTTGGGTACAGTACATGCGCATACCTGTGCGTATCATCCGCAAGCTAACGGCCTCGTCGAACGCTTCCATCGCCAGCTGAAGTCATCCCTTATGTGTCACGAAGACTCCCATTGGATGGATAAGCTTCCACTCGTGTTGCTTGGTATTCGCTCTGCATTTAAGAGTGATCTGAAGACTACAGCGGCTGAACTAGTCTATGGAACAACACTGCGGCTACCAGGTGGCTACTTCACTGCAGGGGATAAGTCATGTGATCCTACGGAATTCGCTCAAACACTTTCCTCTCACATGCAGTCCCTTCAGCCTGTTCCCCCTCGATTGACTAGCCAACAGAACATCTTTGTTTCCCCAGCCCTCCAGTCTTGCACCCACGTTTTCGTTCGTGTACCTGTCCCAAAACGGCCTCTCCAATGTCCATATGACGGACCCTATGAAGTTCTCCGACGTACGCGCAAATCATTCCTCATCCAGCGCGGTTCCAAGGTCGACAAGGTTTCTATCGATCGTCTTAAGCCTGCGTTTTTGGAATCAACCTTAAGCGAGGTACAAGTAGCTACCAAAAAGGTTCAGCGGAAATCTGTGTCGTTCGGAACTCTTTGAACTTCCTCTCTGGGGGGGAGTGTGTAGTGAATACTCTTATTTTAGTTTCAAGTTAAATGTTAATTTTACCGTCTTGAATTTCGGAATAGCTATAAATTAATTTTAAATTAGTTACCCCTCATAATTCAATTGTGAACCACATTAATACTAATTTTATGTATACTATATTATTTTATTGTATGTAAACATAATTAATTATATATCACAATTGTCAGTTAATTATTTATATTCAAATATTTATTTTAATCTAATACCATGTCCATTTTACAAATAAACAATAGAAAACCAAGGGTTATATTTTCCACCTTTGGTACTGTCGCAGTTTCGCCTAACGGACTCAATACGGCTAGTGAGATAATCACTGGTTGGCACTTAACTAGCGGCAGTGCTTATGGCATCATCCAGGTTAACCTATACCGGATAGATGCGCTACGGTCCCAAGCCGTAGCTTGCCTAGGCCGACGACGACGACGTAAACCAACACACTATTCACTTCTCCACCCGCTTCACAAAGCGTCCCTCTCAACAGTCACTCCATGCTTCGCGTAGGACGGCCATGGTACACCTCACCTCTGATCTTTCTACTATTCCTGATTGGGGCAGAGAAAACCTTGTGGCTTT